>OENM01000890.1:0-52933 GCA_900239745.1 Rotaria magnacalcarata
TATGAATTTTGTACCAAATCATCATCTTTGATATAGACATAAACAATTTTAGAGATATCCATGGATTCGTTATTAGATTGTGAATAATATGTGTTATCGCAACTCCTAATTATATTCATTTTTTTAAATTTAAAATGTTTTTCTTAGTTTGACCAAGGAAGCATTGCTTCTAGAAGTGATGTCGCCAATTTGAAGTCGAACTTATTCAAGTCACTATTTTAAAATACGCATAGAACTATATGTTTTTCATTTATTCTCACTGAGTGAAATGTAGAAAAACTAAATAATCTATTTAATAAACAGTAAAAGTAAAGTGTCGATTGATTTTGTTATTCTGAATTGCAATGTTTTCTTTATTATTTAATATTATGGATGATTTGATTAGACAGAAATCGTTTTTTCGGATTAGGAATAACATTGAAAACTCAAAATTTTAAGTGTATAGAACTTTATGTTTGTCCTGTTGACAGAAATTTTTAAAATACTCTTATATATAGTTTTCTTTCACCAGAATATCTTCTGTTGTACTAAAGCACACCTTTATTACCGATATGATACTATTTCTTGTTAATTATGCTCGATATCTTTTTCAAAACAAATCTGATGCTGATGCATCTTACAGTAGTCCATTGATGATAACTTTTCTACCAACGCTTCAACGGATGTGAAGAATTATTTTTTAAATTATACTATTTTACTTAATCTATACTCTCTCGTATACTGAAAAGTTATAAAAGTATGTGCATTCAAACTTCGAATAATGTCTGGCTGTAAATATCATATTCTAATTATGATAGTAAATGAATGAGAAAAGAAAGATCAATGGTTTCTTCAAAACTATTGAGCAAATCACTGACAATACAAATGCTTTGGTTGATCTCAGATCCTGTTG
The DNA here is from genome assembly GCA_900239745.1 of Rotaria magnacalcarata. Taxonomy (NCBI): domain Eukaryota; kingdom Metazoa; phylum Rotifera; class Eurotatoria; order Philodinida; family Philodinidae; genus Rotaria; species Rotaria magnacalcarata. The sequence continues at coordinate 893 of OENM01000890.1, forward strand.
ATAGAATTATCTACTTCATAAATACAGTGGAAACGAACGAAATTCATCAGTAGAAAAGATCTATCAAATCCACCTATGTCATCTAAACATACGTAAGATTCAGTATGATAAGTGATGCTATATGAAACAATCACAAGCTTACTAAAATATAACCTATGACGCATTACTATCTTTTTATTTTTTACCTTCGTTGAATTTGATTTACTAAAAAAGCTTTCTGAATTAAAGGACAGACATTTTCAATTTTTCTTAGAATTTTGGAATTTTACCTCTATGACTATCCTAATATTATCTTGCGTCATGATAGTATATGACATTAAAGTATTCTCACTAGGTTGTGGGTGTTAAGCTGTTCCTAAAACTGAATAATTCAAATAACTAGATAGTTCTTCTTTATAATTGAAAAGAAAAGATTTCACCATCAAATAATTCGTTGATTTCAATTGAATAATAACTAATGTTATTATTCAAAAAGTTAAGTAGCTAAGGCTTGTATTCATTCATTACTATAATAATTCGTGATCAGTCCTTTGTTCCATAAAATATTCTTTCAAAAAAGAATAATACTTTGTTTTATTTTCTACATATAAAATTTAATCTTTATGCTAATCGTTATGCACAACCTAATTTTATGTAGTTACTCGCATACAAAAACAATTAGTTGAGTGAAATATATAAATTTCATTCATACCTGATTTCTTTGATGGCTGTTCATATGGGAGATTGGTGGCCTGTGGTGATGGTGCTTTCTTCTTTGTTGGCGTTAATGATGAAGGTGTAGTTGCAGTGGAAGCAACTGAAGAAGGTTTTTGTTCAGTTGATTTCAAAAATGGTGGCTTAACAAGTTGAATTGGTGGTGTTATTTCTTTTACTTGAATAATATGTAGCTCGGGGGCAGGATTTAATTGGCCAATGACTTCAAAATAGGAACCTGGCATAAGGATAATTTCTTGTTCGGTATTTTTGAAATATGAATGTTTTGCAACTGATTTTCCATTTATGCATTCAATAGAAAATAGTGTGCGTTTTCCAGTTTTACCCAAAAATTGATTCAATTCAAGTACTTCAACGTTAGTAGTACAAGAACTTACTCCCCACCATGCAAATTTTGTGCCCGTTTTATATTTTGTACTTAAATCAACACCTTTGATACCACGCCATACCGTGCCATTTTTTGATGGTAATTTGTACAGGGCAGTAAGGAATAGTTTCAAAAATGAGAACCATGGCTTCAGTTGTTCCCGATTTTCAGCGCGTAAGGATTCATTAAGCAATATATATAGACTTGGTCCACCATCAAATTGCATTGTGTACAGATGAATAGAAGCTGATTCATCTGTAGTTAATCCTTCAGCTGGATTTGGACAATTATGTATTGCAACATACACATTGTCTTCTATTTCATTAAAAAAACCCGAAACGGGTTCAATAGCTTCTGCAAGTGAAACTAATGGCTTATCGTGATAGCCTTTGATGGGTGATAAAAGATGATCCATAGGCTCACCATTAAGATCCGTAAAACGTGATCTACCGCCAGATTGGTTTGCTTTAGCCATCTGACGTATTCTAATGTACGCCCGACAAAGAATAATTACTAAATGTCTAGGAAAAAAGAAATAACTCAATTACTGCTGTATTATTTCATTGTTTAGAAAAAAATTATAAGATTATTATTAACATGTCCACATCATTTGATAATGAGATAATCGGAGACATTCTTCATCTCAATAAGAAAAATGATTGAAAAACAAATATAACAGATTTTTGTACTAAGCGATAATTATCAGAAATTTCATTCATATAATAATGGCACATCTTCACTCGCCCATAGAAAAGCATCAATAAGAGTGCACCCCTAGTGCTCTAAAATTTTTCGCCTTTGAATGTAAAGAATAAGGAGTTTACAAATAGGAGTAAGTCGATGTGCGTCTAACTCTACACTGAAAAAGAAAGGTATAAAACGAAACCTTGACGTTTTCGTGGCTTTTTACTGTGCTATATAAATTTCCGTAGAATCATACGAAACCTGTATCAGGTTTGGCAATATCTAAGGTTCAGTAAAAAGCTTTTAAAAGTTTCAAAATTTTGGAAGGTTTCGTTGTGACCCCCTTGGAACTTGCGATACCCAAGAGATTTCGTCATAAACCCTTTCGAGTTTCGTACACAAAAGGCAAGGGGGAAAGTGCAGGTTTGGAACCCCCAGCACCGTCAGCACCTTTTCTATAGTGAGATTTACCTCAATCGTATGGAAATGAATCGGGAAAACTACCTTCATTTTCAATAGTAGTGGTGAATTTTTTCTTGAATTATTCACAGAATCTGAATGAGAATTATTTTAGAATAAAAAAGTCAACAGAAAAAGAAAAATATTCTTCGAAAGTAACCGTATATCAACTTGCAAAATGATATACAAAAAATTTTGATCCTTCTTTTATTAGTGTGAGAACTAATACCGAGCTCTGATTATTTTTCAGAAGTTTATTTTTCATTTTATCACCATTGCATTTGTACAGCTTCTGCTATCTCTCAGGTATCAAAAAAAGACATTGTACGAAATGCCATACTCCTTGGTAAAAAAAACCAGCACGTAATTTTATTAGCTTGAAAATCATCATTGAATTCTAATTATTTTTCAATTTTATTGTGTATTTCATGAAAAATCAATTTTTAACACCTGGACTCCCCCTCAAGGGTCAAAAATTTGTTTTATTCTGGTTTTAATATAAGTGGTTATATTTCTATAAAGCCAAGCTTTCTGATTACAATTATTGTATCAGTTTTGAATTTCATCGAATAATAAGAAAGATATGAAGCACTCTCTCACAGCCTTAAAAAACAGTTACTGACCTAAAGATTCATGAATATTCGATTTATACTGTTTGAAAATAGGTTCGTTCGATGCACAATGTTTTTCTCTATCAGAATATTTAAGAACAACTTAGATATTCAATCTTTTTTCTCTCGATAAATTCCAAATACCACCCCGATCAGGTCATACAGTTACTAAATACTTGTTTTCTCAGTCGTATTAAATGTAGATTTTCGAAGTGTACCAGTTAGATTTTCTTACCGGATACGCAATTAAATATGCTTTTTCTCATGAAAGAGTTTTCAACTTAAAACTCGATGTAATGTAAAGCGTTCTCGCTCCAATACTGATGTTGGAATCGAATTTCTGTCATTGCCTGGCTGATACTTGATAGGTTTAAACAGAATAATTCCTATGCTACTGAATATAAATATTATATTAGTTTTAAGCACAAAATCTGAGTGGATCTAATTATTTCAACAACTTTTGTTTTCGGTCAGATTTTTACGTATGCTTCCCTTCAGGATCATATGAAAACAAAATATTTTATTCAAAGCAACTATTTGATTGATTATTAATCGATCTACTTTATCTCAAACATCACTCCTAAAGTTTGGAAACTTTTAACATTGTCTGCATGGCTTTCGGAGTAAGTTTATTTTTTCGTTTATCCATGACGAGGCCAGGAGTGGAAATCTGGCCGAAAATAAAAGTTGTGGAAATAATTAAATCGAATTAGATTTTGTGTTTAAAACAAATATAATATTTAAATTCAGTCAAATGGGAATTAATCTATTAGAAACTATCGAATATCGGTCACAAATGGCAGAAATCCGGTTCCAAGAGCAGCATTGGAGCGAAAACCCTTCACATTGCAACGAGTTTTAAGTTGAAAACAGTTTTATTAGAAAGAGCACATTCATTTAAGTATTCGATAAGAAAATCTTTCTGGCTAACCTTGAAAGGCTACACTTCATAAAATTGAGAATAACATTATTTCTAACTGCATGACACAATCGGGGCGGTATTTAACATTTATCGATAAAACAAAATTTGAATATCTAAGTCGTTCTTATATAATTACTCTGATAGACAAAAACATTCTGCACCGAAGGGGCCGATTTTCAAACAGTATAAATCGAATATTCATGGGCATTTGGGCCAATAGCTGTTTTTAAGTCTTCTCGAGAGTGCTTCAGATCTTTCTTAGTATCCAATGAATTTTAAAATCTAAGATGATATTTGTGATCAGAAAACTTAACTCTATCAAAATATAACTACTCGCACTAAAATTAGAACAAAACGTTTTTTCGATTCCTGAGGGGTAGGCACCCCAGATGTTAAAAATTGATTTTTCATAAAATACACAGTAAACACCTAGAAAATAATCGAAATTCAATGATGACTCTTAAACTAATAAAATTAAGTGGAGGTTTTTTAGCGGCCAGGTTTCTAATTTGGCACACCTCTGATTTGATTGTGGAATCAGTGTTTTCAACGAAGATGTGAGAAAACAACGAGTTTAACAGAGAACTAAGTCATCCTGTCGTATACTCCTCCTCTATTTTTCAGTAGTATTTCGATAACTACTAACACCTTTCAGCACATTTAGCACCCATTCAGCACCTTCAGCACCTGCTTCAGCACCTTCGGCACTTTGTAGTAAATTTTGGTGCTTGGAGCCAGCACTCTCCCCCTACCAAAAAGGTTTCTTAATATACCTCTCCGTGATAACTCATTGGTGGCATGTATTGTACATGGGGTGTGGGCATAGAGAGGACTAGGATGTGGGTNGACTAGGGTGTGGGTGTGGGTATAGAGAAGACTAGGGTGTGGGTGTCGGTATAGAGAGGACTAGGATGTGGGTGTGGGTATAGAGAGGACTAACACTCGTCCTCACACATGCACACACGATATTTTATGGTAAGTTCCCTTATTGTATCTTACAACTTGATGAATTATTTTATTTCTATTTAGATCAGTCGTCAGATGAACAAACACTGATGGTGAGTTCAGTTTTGAAAGTTACAATCTGATAAATTATTTTATTTTTTTTAGATTAAGCATCGGATACCGATTGCTGCACCCATAGGAATGTGGAGGAACTGGCAGAAAGTGTGCCTGAAAGTCACCGTATTTTGTGGGATAGCACAGAATATCGATGGAACATGGAAACCGTATTCCGACCGCAAATTTTCCTGATTTTTCTAATGAGTTACGACCAACTTGGAAGGCCTTTCGGCGAGATACGCCGGAAATCATTGAAAAAAATTCGGAAAATTTGCGATCGGTATACTGCTTCCATGTTCCAGCGATACGCCGTGTTCTCGTACAGAATACGGCGACTTTCAGACATATTTCCTGGTGGTTTCTACGGAATACGGTTCTTTTTTAGAGAGTGGGTTTGTTTTGCAGTGGATAGTGGTGGGAAACTATGTCCATAATGGAGCATAGCACCCGGCTAATCTTTCATGCAATATTACGTGGTGAACTATACAAACCCCAAGTACGAAACTCTTTTTATCAGTTATTAAAATTAAGACATTTTACGAAACCTCAAAGGATTTCGATTTCGTTGCAAAAATCGGAATCCTTTAGGGTTTCGTGTGGTACCTATTTTTCAGTGTAGTGTTGACCAAGCGCGCTTCTACAAGTCAACATGTATACGACTCTAGGAATCATTCCCGTAACACTCATTACTGGTCTTCTCACATTCAGCATACACGTGGAAAACTTTTCATCCTCACCTAGGGGAATGAATTATTACAACGCTAAATTAGTCGGGGCTGTCAGACTGGAGTAATGGCAGATCATTTAACGCACTTTTCTCGCTAATTTTATCACTTTTGAGCAAGAACTCGTCATTTACACCATGAGATACACTCACCCATACTCACATCCAAGTGCACACTCAACCTGATCGAAAATAGTAGCATTCGATAGGTGATAAAATTCTGTATTGAATGCAACCTAATGGCTGATGCAAAAGTGTTGGCAAGAATGTCGAACTTCACTGTGAGCTCCCATAAGGTACTAGAGACTTAATTCTTTCACCATCAAATAGAGTAGAGTCTGGAGATTGCAGATGCATTTCTTTAAAAACAAATTTGACCTTTTCATGGGTCAAAATTTTCGAAACGCAGAAGGCGCCAAAACGGCTTGTCACCATTCAAAATTTTCCTGCTAATAACTTTTTTCTTAATTAACAGATCTCAGTCAATCGTTGATGGAACTCCGTCTAAGTTTTAGATTATAGGTAACTGTGTGTCAACTACTCGAATAACTTGGATTCAATTTAGTTCGTCTTCATGGAAACACTTTGGCGCCATTATATTAAAAGCGGAGGGCAATGTTTTCATCCCTTCCTTTTTAAAATGAGGCTGTGTTTCGAGATTTTGACGAAATTCTAGTTTGAGGAGTTGATTAAATGCAAATATTTATGCTCTTTCGGAATATCAAACTCAAATTCGGTTTGGACAAAACCTTGAATCTAAAACCTTTTCACTACAAAAACTGTGAAAAGGGTTGCGTACTACCATCTTACTCTAATTAAAATTTGGGCCATAAATTCGGTAAACAAGGTGCGTTTGAGTTCAAATTTTTTTTCAGATAGACCATTAGTTGGTCAACCAAACCATAGTAAAGATTTCCCCGGAAGTCATGAATTGTGAAAATTGCAAGAGAAACGTTAAAATTTGAATAGTGACAGGCCGTTTTTGGCGCCTTTCGCGTTTCGAAAATTTCGACCCTTGAAAAGGTCAAATTGTTTTTGAAGAAATGCATTCCTAGTCTCCAGACTCTGCTCTATCCGATGGTGAAAGAATTACGTCTCTAGCACGTTATGGGAGCTCACAATGAAGCTCGACATTCTTGCCAAGACTTTTGCATCAGCCGTTATTTTTATAACCAAAACAGACCAGGAAGTGAATCAAACCTGAAAACGCTCGAATATCGTGCTCATTTTCCATACGACTAAGCGTGCATCTTCTCGTACTATATATTCTTACTCACACCCTAAAGTTTCAAACTATGGCTTTATATCGTTGCATATATGATTTCATTGAATTTGCAATTAAATTAAAAGTATTCTTAGGGCTTTGGTGTTAAGTATATAACAATCAAGATAGTTTGCTTTTTCCTTTTCGAACTTTTCTTAAAGATTCACTCACCAGAACCAACAATCTGAAACAGATGATGTTATATTGGTGTTGAGAAGAATTTTTTTACGGCTGACTATGTTTACTAGGTTTCTTCGAATGACTCTTATCTTTAGACTTTGCTGCATATCTATATTGTATATTACATTTCTATGCGCTTTGAAGTTCGTTTCTTTGCTTTCTTTCTAATCTCCTTCCAACACACACGGTTTTAAGTAGTACTGTAGATAACAAGAGTAAAAAACTCAAGGTATGTCTAAACAAGGCGTAATGACTGCTGTATAACTATATAGTACCAACAAGATATTTCACTGTGGCTACATCCTAAATAAAACTAAGAGATGCTACGAAGACTTCACTTTTCTTCTTAAATTTTATAAAATTCTCTTTATTTTGTTTGATAAACTATTGAATAAATTTCATGCATAAATATTTTCTTTTAATAGTAGATAATCTCATCTTTTTTTAAAGAATAATTGATCTACTGTTGTAGAATTAAATACATCGAAAAAATAACCAACATTTTCTTTCTATCGAGAGTATTACACAAAAATTTATTTTTCGACAGTTATTTGAAGAAATGTTCAATGAATTTTTTTCAAATTATTATCCTTAGAGAGCTTCATCCACTTCAGAAAAAATTTCTGGATTTGACCAAATAAATATGAATCATTTCATTATTTCGAACATTTATTTTGTAGATATATGTTTGCGCGGTTTCTATCTATGTAATCTTGAGGGTGTGGGTGTGAGCAGAGGTCGCGGAAGTCAGGGGGGGGGGNCCCCCCCCCCCCCCCAACTTAGGTCCTTCGTGCGGCCCCTGGGTGTGGGTGCAGATATATATAGAAGGCCACACCCACCCTCACCCACCTTCTATGCATGAGAATGATTCGTAGTTTTAGTGTGCTTCGTAACACTACATAAAGCACTTACGAAATAGCTGTACTATTTTGGGATCTCCGGTAGATTTTTGGGATTTCGATCGGATCCCTGGGAATCCTAGGAATGCAACGGTGACCGGTGCATCTGAAAGTATGACGGATTGTGTTGCTGACAGAAAGCATAGATGTAAATGATATTATTGTAAATGAAAATTAGTTCTTATATTTATGTAATACGATATAACTGAAATTTTCAGTGTTTAAATTCATCGATGACTAGTACTCTTCCCGATGCTAGTTTTAATTCTTTACTTGATCTATTACTATGCTTCCAATTCAATTTTACTCTGACTCTTGAAAAAGAGGATTTTTAACATAGTATGTGTTTGAAAATTGTTTAAGTTTATTAATAATACAAACACTGTTAAAACATGAATACGCGTGCGCTTTGCAATATAGTTTTTCATTTCGATAAACAAATACATTACTATTTCCAGTTTGGATACTCAAATTATATACATTTTTCAGCAACATTAAACTCCAATTCCCATGTATAAATTATCTAGACAATATTAAACAAAAAACTTTAGAACTAAAAACTAGCGATCTTTTACATATATATTCTGACTTATTTCGAGTTGCATGAAAACTACAACATGGAACAAGAGAATCAGAGTGCTGACAACCTTGTATAGTATTAACCTTTAATGGTTTCGTAACAGCTTAAATTCTTTATCGATATTGAAATTCAGAATGGTTGTGCAACACGATCATCCTTAGCATAAAAATGCAAGTTCACGAATGGTACGTACTAATTCAACTATAAGTGCATATATACGTATATAACATCTGCAAATGAGTACTCAATGCAGTTAAATCACCTGCATATCAGCTCCACTATCAGCAATTATTACGATATTTGAAAAAAAGAGAAATGGCCAGCGCCATTAATATATTCTCAACTGAAAATTTTGACTTTGAATAATTACATTTGTGGTAGCTAAAGTACTGTTGAAACCATGGAGACCAAAACTAATAGTTGCCATTAGCAACTAGTTCCAATCAGAGTTAATTTAGTACGACCAGTTACCGTTAACGACCGGTTATCGATATGGCCGGTTACAGAAATAGACCGGTTACCGATGGACGGTGAACCGATGATACACTGTTACTGTTGCATCCCCACCTGGAATCCCCATGGGATTTCTTGGGATTGGGGATGCGCTTTTTCCCCTTGCTTTAATCTCTTGCAGAAAATATTTTCTCATTTATGAGATGAAATGCACTCATCTGCACCCATTTTAGAAAACGTTGTTTAGAGCAGTGTCACTTAGATTTTGTTTTAGTCGGACCCATGTAATAAAAACCGCATGAAAATCGGCGGTTAACCGCGGTTTTGCCGGTCCGGTTACCGGCTCCCATTACCGCAGAACGGATAAATACCGCGGTTTANGTTATCATATGAATTATGTGATCTTATGAAATTTATTTAGAAATCAAAGTCATACTGTGTACGTGTAGATAACTTTTTCTAAATACTGCATTAAGTTTCAATCTTATTAATCTCAAATATGATTAAAAGATAGTTCATCGGATTATGTCGGTCCGGTCCGGTCGGTCCAGACAAATCAACGGGTCGGGTCGGACCGGACCGTTGTGATTAATGTGTCGGTCCGGGCGGGTCCATCTAGCTGACGGGTCGCAACGGGCCGGGTCGGTCCATGAAAAGTTGGACCGTTGCGACCCCTGGTGCTAAGTATATAATATTTGAAATACGTAGATTCTTTTGCTTTTCGCAATCGTATTACTGATCTACTCACTAGAGCTAATAATTTGAAATCGATGTTGTATTGTTATTGTGGGAAATAATTTTCTTGCGACTGTGTACACTGGCTTGTTTTGTTTGAATGACTCTTTTCTTACATTTTACTGCATAAGTGCACTAAAAAAGCATTTCTATTTGCTTTGTCACTCCTTTTTTTCGTTTTTTTTTCCAACATCAACACACTTTTGAGAAGGACTGTACATAGCAACCATCAAACACTCCCAGGAAGAGTAAAAAAGGAGTAGTGAAAAAGAAGAAAAACAAGTAGGGATGTCAATTTACAGTTTATTCAAATAAAATTTAACTTCGCGAAGGGTTAATTTAATTTTAAATAAAATTCTATCAAGTTAAATTTTAAATAAATTAAAATTTTTCTCACATAAAAATAAAAATAAAAATAAAATTTTTGGATTGAAGAATCATTTAAATTTAAATTTTAAATTTAATAAATTGTTTGGATGGATACACATCATTGCTATGAGGAAAATATGTGACTAGAACAGTAGTAATTACTAAATGAGAGGAGAACCTAACATTTTAGGTTCATATTTGTTCATAATAGTCAACATGTTTCTGCAGATCATCCAAGGGCCGTCATCTTGCTTCTTTAAAATACCGGGATACTCATAAAATATATTTAATAGCACAATTCATAGAAGAATAACTAGCTTGAACTTTAGAAAATAAGAAACATACTAAAATTTGACATTAAATAATAGCGATCAAGTCAAAAGCTATGTTCATTTACTAGTTTTCAAAATCTAACTAATTTGAATTTCAAACAATTTAATTTAAATTTTTGAAAATTTTTTTCTCGATTTAATATATTTTTTTAAATTTAAATGTGACACCCCTAAAAACAAGGCATGTTTTTTCAATGAAAATCCTTCAGCTCTGCATGTGCAGATTGATATTGATTGCTGTCGAACTAGTTATATTTGAAATCGTGCAAAAATCGATATTAACTAGCAGTAAGCTATCGCATTGTATCTGCGATTATTTTAAACAAGTTTTTACAGTTACTTTCAAGTTCGAATCAATAAAACCTATTAGATAATACATATTCAAGCTATGTTCAGAATCATTTTTTCTCCAAATTATACATATTGTAGAAGATTCAGTGTGCTATTTTATTTCCTTATAAAAACAGACGAGAACGATCAGCTTTCCAGGTCGAGGTTTACATAGTCCATATACGATCGTAATACTGAGACATGTATTTCGCCGTATACGGTCGTAAACGACCGTGTCTGTTCGACCTGGACTGCTGATATTATTGCAATCTAAACTAATTGAAATCTCGCTAAATTCTTTTGTTCGGTTATAGAACAATGAAAAAGATTTATGAAACACTTGATAATGTTGGCATATTATAAATTTTTATGTGAATTATTTTTCATAATTAACAGTATACTCCGTTTAGACTTGTTGAGTCAATGCTAAACAAGTTAAATAAAAAATGTTTCATAAGAATCTCACTAATGCACATTGTATCTAGAACCCATGTTAATATTATAGTAATCTGTGTGCACATAGATACATTCTTTGGAAGATTTCTATTTCGATACGTGTATACACGAGTTCAATGACTAGACGAATTGATTTAATTTTGTTTTGATAAAAATATTCAATAATATAATTTACAACATGTAAAAACAAAAGAACCTTATAGGCTTAACTATGCTCATGATGATGATGATGATTAGAAGAAGGAGAGTGTGAATGTTGACATGCACTTTCATTTGGTTTAAATTGAACTCGTTGACGAACAGAAGAAGCTGTTGTTATCGACGAGTTCAAAATACCATTTGCTGGCGCAGTCGACAAAAGACTAGTTGCTGTAGATATCGATTCATCGGATAGATGTTGTTTTTCTGTTGGATACTCATCATTTTCATCGAATCTAAATATTTTATAAAATAAATATTCAACAACAAAAACAAGAGAGAAAGTTTACTTCCAATCAGAATGTGTCACAACACCGATACCAACAAGACACATGCCAATAAAAACAACCAAACAAAAAACAACTGTTAAATTGACTAGAGGTTTCTATGAAATTAAAAAAAAATAGAGCATTAAAAACGTAGAACGAAAAAAACAAACCACTTACGCGATATGTTGGCAATTCAAAATATCTACTGGTTGTTAGAAAAGCACAAACTTCAGCATGCATTTGATCTAAATGATTTAGAGGTAAGAACAACATCTTTTTGTTTAATATTCAATACTTACGTTGTACTTTAATTCGTATATCATAATGAACATGATCGGGAATACATTGATTAATAAGTGACTAAAATTATATAGAAAATATCCTATCAAAAAAGAACTTTATTTTACTTACAGTACAATGATTTCGTAAAATACTTAGTTGTTGTTGATTAATAATTTTTCTAGTTTTTCTTTTTGTTCCCGAAGATCCACGTACTAATGGATTTAAAGATCTCAAAGATTTTTTTCTTCGTTTTAGCACATCACAACGAAAAATTGAACAATAATCCGATAAACATGTGGATTGTGCATTCTAGAAAAAATATATCAATTTTATTTTCATAACATTTAAAAACAAATTCGAAATCTTTTTACTTGTAATAACGTATTATTATGTCGATTAACAAAATGCATATCAAGATAATATTCTGATAGGAATGTTTTATTACAAAATTTGCATAACCATTTATCATTTGATATTTTCAGTTTATGCAATTCTTGTCGATAGAAAACATCTCGCATAGGTGAAAAAGTACATTCCAGTGGAATAGCTATGTGATTTTTTTCAAAAATTGGACCAAGTGCCTATATATTTTTAAAAAATAACTGTAAATAAGTAAATTTTAAAATTGAAATTACTCGTGTAAAATAATCACGAACAATTCGGCTGCCTTCACGTGAACATGGTTTATTACATAATGCAAAAGACAACTACGAACAGAAATATTTTAATTTATTCATAAAAAGTTTTTTTTTTCAACATACCAGATACCAAATAAAGAAAAATAAAATATAAATATTCATCGTATTATCATTCTATCTGAAACAAAAACTGTTTTTTTATTTTTTTTATTGTCAAATATTGAGATATAAATGAGAAAATTTTAATCAGATCTTTTGTTCAGTTGATATCACAAAGTCGCGATCGTTGGCCAATTAAAGTGTTAACGCTTGCCTTAGACGGGTTTCATCTGTGATAAAGACGAATGAGCTAAATAATAAAAATTATAGATAAAACTTGTTTTACTCGAACTCCAAAACGCAAAAAAATATGTTAAATTTATTCGAAAAAGCCAGCATGCATTTTTATTGATCTTTTCCCTGAAAGAAAAGCAGCTTGTTTAGTTATGGAGTCAACTTTTCTGAATTTATCGGCATTTCTTGTGTAGGACAATATAAATTTGTAGATTCCTGAATTCGTTCTTCACGATCAATATGATTCGTACTTGTTACTGTTTTTTTTTGTTTTGCTGTATATTCGTAATAACTAAACATGGTACCAGCAAATAATGATAATACAATTCCAATGATTGTATTGATATTTATTGAGAATCGATCGAATACAAATAAGCCAAACAATATTTGCAATATACTTTTAAGTACACCAACGACACTAGAATTTAAAAATTTTGTTTTCTTTTCTTTCATCAAAATTTCATGGAAGTAGAAAACCTGGTAGTTAACGCTGAATTTTTCATTACACAGTAAAATGTCGAACCATTCAGTAAGCCTCCACCTAATGTTGACGCTAAGAAATATAACCAAAATGAAAATGTTTTATAACCATGATATGATTGCACATTTGATAAATCATTCGTAAATAAAACCATTAAGACAAATACCATCGGTAAAGCAATGAGACTATTAATATAGAGAACTTCACTAGATGATTTATGTTCACTACATCGTTGCATTGCTAGAAGATAGAGCGATTGAAATACAACACTGAGACTTCCGATGAAATAAGACTCGAAATGAAAAGTTAGATCACTAATTGATGTTATTACAGCGCCAGATGTTAAACCCAATACGCAAATGCCAGTTTTGAAATCAAGCTTCTGTTTCTTTAATACAATTGCTTGTAAGAAAAATGTAAATGCTGGTGTACAACGCTACAATAGAAAAATACTAATGTTGCTGAAGAAAATCAGAAGAGCAACTCAGATAACAGGCTAACCTTAATTACAACATAAATAGCAACGTTAAGTTTCATAAGTGCTTGTAGTGATGCAATAGTACTTAAACTATAGAAAATGGATGGAATCAGAAATCTATAAACATCAGCTTGCGTTAAAACGGGTACCGGCATAATACGCATAGAACCAAGTAATTGAAATGATAGTATAATAAATAAAAGTTGCACCAAAACAACAAATAAACTGTTTTGAAAATCACTAATTTCGAAGAGAGCTTTGTTGAGAAATGCCATAGAAAACGATAGAAAACCATAACTGATCAACGATGGAAAGTGCAACATTCTTTTTGGCTTTTATTTGTATCTTAAAAACAAAAAAAAATGAACATATTTAGCAAATGTTTTCTTATTCTTTCAATCACTAAATAAAATGAATTCATTTTCACATTCAAATTCCTGTTTTTTAATATTTAGTAGATAGGCACTGGCTATATAGACCAATGTTGCTCTAGCAAGACAAAAGAAAAAAAATAAATGATAATAATAAAATAAGAGAAAATTTCAAATATATTGCCTACTCCTTTATTTCCCAATAAAATCAAACTTTTTTTTCTTATTTCACACATGTCGAAATAAATGCGGATCTCTCTTTAGCTATGTCTGGGCATCAATTGTCCATAAATCCTTAAATTAGAAGAAGAATATGATAAGCAAATTCGAAAGAAACACATGAAGAACAACAAAAATCAACTGGCATATATATATATATATATTTTTGTTTGTTTAATATAATTGTACAAAGATGAAGAAGAAAAAATGAACGAAAAGAGAAATTATAATAAATGATGATTTTCTTTATTATTTTTTTTCCTTTGGACGGTTTTTATATTTAGAAAACGAAAATCCTACATTCTTTATTTCACTGTCGTTCTTGAATAAATGGATGTTCGAATGATTGTTTAATATTTAAACGCTTTTGCGGATCGAATATAAGTATTTTGTCTAATAAATCGCGAAGTTGTAAAACTTTTTTCATTTGATCTTCAGGTAAACGTTGATGACCAATTAACAGAGATAATAAATCACGACATGGACTTATATTTGATACTGTTGTTATTTTATCCTTGAATAAAAACACGATAGTTAGGAGAGAGAAAAAACGCAATTATATTACTTACCCGTTCTGTTACTTTATCAACTTCATGATAGAGAAAATTACAATCACGATCAAAATGTTTATCTTTCAGAATTCCTTTTCGTATAATTCGATTGGGCATTTTACCTTTAAGATCCATCATTAATTTCAACATTTCATTATTGGATTTACCCGGAAACATAACACGACCCGTATATAATTCATAGATAGTTACTGCAACTGACCATAGATCAATGGCAAAATCATATTGCATACCAAGAACTAGAAAAATATAATTTTAGTCTCTATTTGTTTTTTTTTGCTATTAACATACTTATTTCTGGTGCACGATAGAATCGACTGACTAAATAAGGTGTTATTTCACATTCGGATGCCAATGATGCTGAACCGAAATCACATAATTTTAAAAATAATTTCGACTCATTAACTAAGATATTATCAGGTTTAATATCGGCATGTAAAATATTACATTTTTTTAAATGTTTAAGTGCTAACATTAATTGTTGTGTGTATGAACGAACAGCTTTGATACTTAAGCCAACATCTTTACCATATTTTTTAAGTACTTCACGTAAATTCATACTAGAAAAAAAACCAAATGAATGAATGATTTCAATTGTTTATCCTACCTTAGTGGTTCAAATACAAGACATAAATGATTTCGATGTGTAAAATTATTTAATAATCGTAAACAATGATAACGATCATCAGGATCACTGTCATTTAATTTACGTAAATATTCTAATTCTCTCCAGCCAGTTTTATTCCTGAAGAAAAATGATATTGTTTATTCAAAAGAAGATTTCATTAGATACTTACATGAGTTCATTATTACGAATAATTTTAATGGCAACGTCTGTACCTTTTCCATTTGCACCTTCGCGAGCTCGAACAACATTCGAAAAAACACCTTGACCTGTAAATCCAAAAATTTCATAACGATCATTTAATACTTCTCCAATATGTACACCTAAAATCAAAATTCATTTTTTATTTGCCGTTGTTTCTTTTTTGAAAATAATACTTACGATAATATCCTTCGGAATCATCCCAATTATCAGTTAAATGTGGATTTTCAATTTCTTTCGAATTGCCTTTACGACGCCATGCACCGGGACTCTGAAAATCGAGAACAAAATACACTACAAAACTTCTGTATTTTACAAAGCATACATTCGTATCGAGGTAATCATCATCCGTAGCAAACATATCATAATTAGATGTAACAGCTTTCCTTCTTTCTAATTCTTCGTTTCGTAATTGATTTGTAATCGATGGCGAATTTGCATCTTTACCTGCTAATGGTTCATCTAGTATAAAACAAAAATAGAAATAATATCCTAGCATTATTCTATCAAAAACCTGCATGGAATAATTACCGTCTATTGTTGCATTGCGTTTATCTTCTGCTATTTTTTCAAAATCAATACTTTCTCTTGCAATGCAATGATTAAGAAATGCTGCTTCTTCATCATCATCATCAACAACATTTATTACAGGTCCTCTTGGTGGTGGTGTCGGTGTTGATTCTTGTTGTTGAATTTGCATCGCATCACTATCCATTGAAGAATCATCAGTGGCATTTTTCTTAATTAATTTCTAAATAAAAATTTAGAATGTGAAAACAAAATTTTACTTCTTCTTTTTCTCTATGAATTACTTGTTTCAACTGTTCACGTCGAAGTCGTTGACGACGAATTATTTCTTCTTCAGTTTCTTCATCCGGAATTTCAATATCATTTCTATTCAAACCAACCTATTATCAGAGATGAATTATAAAAAAACTTGAAACTTACTCATCTTCATCACTTGATTTTGATTTATTTTCATGATGTTTATGCGATCGTTTCGAATCATTATTATGTCTTCAAAAAACAAAACAAAAAATATTTTCTCTTATATTACATTTTATAATTTACTTGTGTGATGAATCCGAATCGAGAAGAAATTCTTTTGAACTTTCACCAAATTGTAAAACATCATTTTCTTCTAATTTATAATATCGGTCTGGGTCAATACGACGTCGATTCAAATATGTTCCATGTGATGATCCTAAATCAATTAAATAAGGATAAATATGACGTCCATGAGGATCATTTCGAAGACGATATTGTATAACAGCATGCATATTTGAGCATGATGGATGATGTAAATGAATATCAGATTGATCTTTGTCGCGACCAAATATATATTTTGATTGACGATATATCCGATATGTTGGTAGATCTTCACCATCTTTCGATACCGATAAACGCCAATGACGTTCAGGTGTACGAGCTTCTGGTGGTTCTTTATAATTTGATTTCACTTCAGTACGTCCATTTCGTGTTGGCCCTCGGCGATGACCATTATCATCATCATCATCGGAATGTGATACTTCTATAGAAAATTTGTTAAATTAAAAAAAAATGGAAAGTAAACAAACTTACCCGAAGATTTCATATTTTTAAAGTTACGCGATGATTTTCTTTCATCATCGGATGGTGTATGTTCATATTTCTTCTTTCGTTTACTTGACTCTTGTTTTGGCGATCGAGGCATTGTATCTGAAAAAGTGAAAAAATTAATGAATAATAATTTACTTTTTAATTGAATCGAATTTTTGTTTTTCAAGGTTATATTTCAAGGAGGAAAAAAGCAGAAACTTTTAATTTTTTTCGTTTTACAACATACGATTAAACTGCCTATTTGTTGATCATCATTGTTTGTAGGATAGAACAGTAGGAAAAATCCTTCTCCACGAATAATAAATGATTCGTTGAACAGAAACGACTCATCTAGAAAAAAGAAACCAAAAGATAACAAACTCAAACTAATGTTGATAGATGAACAACAGCGAGAGAATATAAAAACGAAATATTTCAACAATAATCTATTTGGATTTTTCATCATTATCTGGTAAATCATCAGATGGCGGTACTGTTTCATCATTAAATGGTGATAATATGGATAGAAGCATAGCTTGTGCTTTTTCTTTTTGTTTCAATGCACGTTTAGCGTCTCTAGCTTTTTGTGTTTCTTCTTTTTCATGATCAATTGCACGTAATTCACTTTGTAGCTGTTGTAATTCAACATCAGGTACATAACGAAATTCATCATCAGCTGAATTAGGTGTATCGATTTTAAGTTCAACGCCTTCAGGTATATTTAAACGTATACATTCAAATAACATGGGTGCTATTGTTGCTTTTACTTTTGCAAACTAAATTAAAAATTTAATTATTCATCTTTCTTTCCCCCTTGTCATCTAATTCTTACTTTTACTATACGATGATATAAATTTAAATGATGTTCAACATCAATTTGTGCACTACGCGGTTTAAGTATTGTTACACGAGATGATTTAGCTGGAATAGGAACACTAAATAAAAGGTATCAATTGCGATAAATCAATCTATGGCAAACAGAAGGAATTACATACGCTTCAGGTACTGTAATATCAAGTGATTTAGCTAATTTTTGTATATATCGAAAATAACCTTCGAGTACAACATAATCATAACCTCGTATAGATACCGCCAATAATTGATAATTAGGAAAGAGATCAACTTCGAATAGATAGGGTGGTTCATAGATAATACCGCGATTTTCTATCGGATCAGGAACTACACAAACAGTTTGAGCATTTTGATTATTTGATTTCAGACGTTCAACTAGATTATTTGATCTGAAATATTTTTTATTAGGATTGTTGTTATAAAAACAAATCAACGAACTTACCTGAGAAAACGTGCAGACTGATGTGAATAGGAAGGTAAAATAGGTAGTAATCGTGATAAGATGATGTTCATCGCAATAGTGATGATAATTACGAAACTGAGAATTAATCAATTCAAATGCAACACTGGTCTGTTTCAAAAGAAGAAGTAAATAAACATATTAGCAACCAATAGGAATGAGAGATTTTTCTCCCACATGATACATGACAAAATAAGATTAAAAGAGGTCGCTAGATTTGGTTTTCATATCTTATCTTATCGTACACGATTGTATACGGATATTTGTATAAAAAACAATCACTTATCAAAGAAATTTATATTTAGTCAACTTTTATTTCTTAGTTGATATAGATAAAATAATTACAAAATAGATTTTCTGGCTTGAATGCTACATAAAATACGAATGTGAGTCTACATTAAAATATTGTTCTTATTTAATTTTTGTAATTTCGTGGATTGAGTGCATCGAGAACTTGATTGAGATCACCTTTTTTTGCTCGAATCAATTCACTGAGTACACCATTTGTATCAACAAAACCCATTGCAGTCATTCGTTCAACACATTCGTCAATTTTCTTGTGTTCTTGAGCTAGTTGTTCATCGCTTGTAGCGCTTGTTACTGCTGCTGAAGGTACTACCGGTGGTTTAAACATAGGACCCAACATCGTATGAAGTTGTTCAAGTAAATTACCAAATGCTGGTGGAGCAGCTGCAGCCGATGAAGGTTCCGAAGCTGGTGGAGCAGTTGGTTTAGCTTCAGTACTTGTATTATTATTTGCTGTTTCTTCTTCTTTCTTTTCCTTGGTTTCAGGTTGTTCCGTTGGGTTTTGAGTTTGTTTATTATCCACAAAATAATCACAATCAATACCAAAAGGTGAAAGAACTTCACGAAGAAATTCGCCAACATGTTCGAGGAGGACACTTTGATCAACAGGTTTGTCAGCTTGTTCACCAGTTTTAAATCGATTGATGATTTCATTAACTTTTTCCGTTCGTAAATATGCAGGTAAATGAGCTTCAATTAGTTCAGCTAATTCTTTACCCTTAAATTGACTCAGAAAACTAGTCATATCGGCAGGCATTTGAAAAGCAGTTGCACCATCTTGTTGTTGATGCATGAATTGGCTCCAAGCTCGAGGACCACCCCCACAGAATCGACCACGACCAAATGATCCACGACCACAACGACGATGCCCACCGAAGAAACCTGGAAATGAACGATTGGGTTTCACTAATTTCGCCATATTGTGTTCAGGATGAAGATTTTTATCCATGCATGCTTGACATAAATCATAATCCGGACATTCCATGCATCTATTTAAAAAGAAACATGAATTTGATGATGCAGATAGAACAAAAAATAAATAAAAAAAAACGATCGCGAAACTTACTTGTAACGATTACCAACTACTGAACCTTGACAACCATCACAAGCAATACCAGTATGAACTGTTGTATTTGGAGTTGCTTCTTCAGATTTTTTAACTTTTGGTTTAACATAAACTTTAAGTGTACCACCAAGCGGAACAGCACTTAAAGCCGATCGTAATTCATTATCAGATGAAAATGTAATACGATCATTATCTTCATCGGTATATTGTAATGTAAATTGACCTTGAGGATAATTGCTATTCAATTGGGTAATAGTTGCTTCCAACGCTTGATAGATATTTTTGTTCGCTGATACATCGATCTATAGACAATTTATTTCAATTAAAATCAATAATTATTTAAATAACTTACAGCAAATCGGCGGATTTCGGGTTGTTTTTCAACCAGATCATTATAATAAGCTTTTACGATAACTTGTTGTGCAGACATGATGCTTGCTGTGTGTGTCAGTTGATTTCAATGAACAAGACTACATTTGCGACTGCTTTTTATACTCACGGGACGCGATCGATGAATAATCAACAACAAAAATAGCAAAGGAAAAGAAAGAAAGAGAACGGGTTGACGTGTCAGTCTTTCACGCTACAGAAAAGTAAGAATCTAGAAGAATCTTCACGTGGTTTTACTCATTGTGAAAAACGCTTCGCAATGCTGACAAAGCACTAAATTCTCTAGCTCATACTTGCTAGTGAATCTATGAATGAGTAAATCATGTGAAATAACGAAAGATTGTTCCAGAATATTCCTAGGCATAAAGAGATGAACTTCTTTTTATTGGCAAAAAGTTCAAATACAAAAATGAAACCCTAAAATCACTTTCTGTTTTTTTTTGAAAATGATCCTTTAGAAACCGATGAGTCATCCTTTATGTAAAACTTTCTTTTCTTGTTTTATAGATGGAGCTCATCTGAGTGTTACTATGGATTCCATTCTTCTTATGACGACCCAGGTCAAAAAAAAATCAGACACAGATCTTACTGTGCCGATATAAGCACTCGTTCTATCCTAATCAATGTACATTTACAGCTTTCTCCGGTTGGTTATCATTTATCATAAATCGTATCCCTAAATCAATCTCTAAAACAAATCCCTAAATTCAAAAATTCGTTTTTACATTAGTTTCGCCCAGAATCAACGTTAAAACGAATTTTTGAATTTCGGGATTTTTTTTTAGGGATATGATTTAGGGTAAATGATAGTCATTCCTTTCTCCTCATTGTCATGTGTATTCTCTCTTTCTCTTTGTCGTGTTCTTTCTCGTTCTCTCCGGTTGAGTGACGCACTCCGGAGAAAGAAAGTGTAACTATAAAAGGAGAAGGATGATTGAAATAAAACAGTTCGATATCACGATAAAACATTCGTATCGTTACACTTACAAGATCATATAAGATCAGAGATACGATCATAGAAGATCTTACTGTCTGATTGTTTGATCTGGGAAAATAATAAGATATCGACTCTGTCACGATCCACGATTCGTTTTTTCAAAATCAGAGTATTATCTAAAATTCATCAGGAATGATTCTTCGTAGATGTGAATTTAAAAACACAGCTTTCTTTAAATTTCTAATTCCACACATGACAAAAATGTTCAGCTCGCAAGAGAAACTGTGAAGGTAAACGATGTGAATAAGAACAAATTGCAGACAAATATTTACAAAAATGTTTTACTACATGCCAACGTAATTCTGCGCTTAAACAACGACGGAAATAAATCTAAAAATCTATACTAATCGAATATCGAAATTAAATTAGAATCATCGGAAGAGAACAATAATAGGTTATCATAGGATCAGGAAATCATGCATTCCATAAAAAGACAAGTTCAAAAGTTTTTCTTTCTTACATGTATGTCTTTTAATATAATTTGGTAAGAAATGTTCACAGAAGATAATATAATCTGAACAAGCTCAAAAGCCTTTCAGTAAAATCTCGTCCACTTTTATTCTTCAATCGCATAGATTTTATCATAAAATCTGAATAAAACATTAATGTAGAGTACATATTTGTTATTATCAATCAATGTTTCATCGATAAATTTTTCTATCTTTATTCAACTATATAATGAGAAAATTAGAATTTTATTTGCATGCGATGGGATTTCGTCGTGTACACATCCTAATACAGATTGTTTTTCTCTTATACTTTTTGATCCTTGAAATAGGCTATTTTTATAAATAGATAAAGGCGTATATCTGTTCGTGTGATAAGTATAATTACAAATTACAGGCGTATGAAATCTTAACTATTAGATTGGATTACTTCCTTTTGAATTGAACCTTTGTGTGAAACATGCCATTATTTAGTGAGAAAAAGTATGATTTTACCTTTTCTTCTTCTTCAAGTATTTTTTTAACCCTCTATTATTAATAATAAGGATAAAAGACAATAACTCGCATTATTCAAAAATAAAGAGAAAAAAGTTATTTTTATAAAATCGAAGGGTTCAAAATTTACTATCAGATTTTCAATTTTAGTATTGGCGTGCTCTACGTCGATTCGGTTCAGCAAAATGAGTACAATTCTATGATAGAAAAAGAGAGATAAGAGATAAAAAAGAACCAAAATATTCTTTTTACAATTAAAAATACAGCGTCAAGTGCAACTGCTTTCATTCGAACATCCAAATCCATTGGAACTATTAGAAGAAGAAAACATTTTAGTTTTAATTTTTGAAACTATTTTCATACCGTTTATAGTAAATGAATCTGCAGACGTCAGAGCTCCTGCAATGAATCCTCGATATTTCTTATGAATAGATCCTATCTCCGATACACCATCGTTGCCAAGTAGCTATAACAACGAATTTCATAGGCTAATAAAAAAAACGAATTAATTATTACTAACGATAAATTTATCTTCACAGCAACAAGTATACGGTCCATCACATAAACATCCGGGACCGACAATTTTCAGTACAACATTATCAGTTGCATCTTTAAGCGCGTAGAGTACACGACTAAAACTACATCTAGAAAGATAAATGATATCGATGATGTGTTTGTTTCTTCTCCTCAGTCATACTGTTGAGCAACAGAACCGATTACAGTACCAAGAGGAGATTCAACAATTATCTCGTGACTGCATCCTGTTGTGCAAGCACATCAACGATTGCATGCACAACATTTTAATTCACGTTTAATACAAATTATTTCCTAGAAATAATTCCTAACATCGAAATTGAGAATATATTTTCTATTTATACTTGATTTGTATTATCAACAACACGAACTTGGAATGCACGAGTTGCTGGACAATACATACGTTGACAAGTATCTGATTCTAAATGATGTATAGCTATATGTGAGGTACAATTTTGTTGTTTCCAATACTTTCACGCAACGAAACAACTTGTTTAACTGATAATGAATCTAATAGTTTTAATAAAGCTAGTGGACTTGAATCACCAGTTGGTTTTGTCCATCCTTTTATTTTTGGCTCGAGGATTCATTACATCATTTTCTAACATATCGTCAACTTGAACCATAAGTCCTACAGGATTCATTTTGAATTTTTTATTCAATGATTTACAAGTAATTTCAGTCTATTTAAATAATCAAAAGAACGATGATTTATAATACGTAAGAAAAAAAGAAAACGAAACTTTTTTCTTTCTTTTTTGCTGCAACAGTATTTATCTTTTATGTCCGTCACACTAGGAAAATCCATGACATTTGTACTTCTCTACACATATAGGAGTTGAGCGAAGAAACCTATCAAAATTGAATGTCATTATAATTTTGTTTGTATCCTTTTTTGAGTGACTGTGGATTTTACAGAAACGAAAAATCTGTTTTTTTTTTTGACAATGCGTAATTGAGATGAAATATCTGGATTCATAATCAGCAAATATAAACTTGTTTTTATTTGTGATTAATAAAAAAGATGAAAAATAACAGCAGGTTCTTGTAAATGTGTTTAAATCAATCAAAATTTAAAAAAAAATGAAAACATCTCGTTGTCTTTTCTCTCTTTCTCTAGACTCTTCTTCTTCTTTTATCCAGAATTGCTTTTAAAAAACTTCGCTTGATCAACAGAAATAAACACAATGCCGGAATTTCTTAAGAGAAGAACGAATAAAGATTAGAGTGTATGCGGAAACGTAATGGCATGTCAAAACAAAAGCCAGTAGCAGTTACTATTCTATACTGTCGTTCACATAATTTCATTCATGATTGAAATGTCTGTCTTCATTAGATTTATGATCCAATGAAGTTTTCTTTATCATAAGTGTAGGCTTATCTGCTGTATTTGTTTATGACTAAAGAAGATCTTAGATTCTTCTTGAGACATTAAATATAAACCAAGATGTTTCCTTGTATATAGTCCTCTCATTTTTTTCCTTCTCCTTCTTCTTCTCAGCCATTTGACTTGATGCCATTAATCACGATGATATGTATCACTGATGTACTCACAAAAAAATAATAATAATAAGCTTAACAAGTATTTGACGAAGTTTAGTAACTGAGTTATTGAGATCGTCACCAATTATAGTGTGTACCGTAAGAAAATAATGTTTGTTAATCACTACGACTATTTGAGAGACGTGTAAGACAACAAAGAAAATTATTCAAAGGCGCAAAACTGTCTTTAATCTAGTAGAGTATTTTCTTGCGCATGTTATAGTATCATGTATTACAATTTTTTTATCTTGTAATTTGCCTTCTTTCTTTTATCCAGATTGAGAATTAAAGACCTATGAGAGGTCATGTATAATTTACATTTATAAATAATTTTCAGAATTCGACGTCATTAACTTCTTAAATAGTCAATCAATAATTCAATACTCCATTAGTTCACGAGCGTTGCTATCGAACACTCTTTAATGATAAACATACTGCCATCGTCTTCATCATTACTAGCATTTTATTGCGCTAACGATGGTTTTCCTTGTTTTCTCTTGCTGTGTAAACATAATTTACTCTTTTTTTTTTATCCTACTGTGTCGATAAATAAATTGACGAAACGCACAGCAAGTAAATTTGTGATATTGCAATTAGGTATACTGCAAGTGTCCTCTTCTTTTCTTTTCTTTCTTTATTCTATGTTAGATCAAGTTTTTATATTTATAGACAATTTCTTTTCTGATTGTCTCTCATTTCTATTTTTACTTTTATAGATGTATCAAATTTACTTTCATTTTTTCTATCGTATGGTTGTCTTATAATGAAGGATTTATTAGTTTTGCATCATCCTTCGGAAGAAAAGAGAAGACAAGCATACGTTTTTAGACACTACTCTTGATTTAATGCACACTCTACGTTATGATAAAAAACAATTTGTTTCCTTAGATTCGTCTTTATAGGTTGATAGAACTAAGAATAGAAACCCCGACGAGTATAAATATTATTAGTGATGTCAATTAACAAGAAAGTTGACTTCCCACGCTTTCTCATTACAAATTATTTGTCTTTACGTTTTAGATTGCCGGAAGACAGTAAAATAACATAGAACATTATTTCATCTTTATCCTCAAAACTTCAACGATGGAATTACCACAAGCAAGTCCAAATCTAGCCCAAATCTATAGTTTATCATGTCAACAGATTGAAGAAATTCTCAAAGGTTTAAACGCATCCGAATATGAATCGAAAAATTCAACAATCGAAGGTCAATATATTTCTTTACGTTCACCCCATTGTGAGCCTAAGCCATATCCTGTTGTACATGGTCTTAGAAAATGGTCAGTAACAATAATACTAGTGCTATTTCTTGTATTTGGTTTGATCGGAAATACTTTATCAGCAACTATTATGTTCCGTCGTTCCCGTCGGGGACTTTCATCTTATTTTTATCTAGGATTATTAGCGATTATCGACATATGTATTCTCTATACTGGCTGTCTTTTATATATGCTTGAAACAACATTCAATTATCGTCCACAAATTTATTCAACTTCTATTTGTCGCCTAGCAATTTATATTCAACATTTATTTAGTTATATATCAGCATGGCTTATTGTTGCTGTTACATTTGAACGTTTTATGGTCGTTCGATTTCCATTTTCATCGATACGTATATGTCGTATGCATGTTGCCTACAGAATAGCAATAACGATATTTATATTTTTTTCTTTATATTCAACGCATTATTTTTTTACAATGAATTTAATTCATATTAATTTACAAACAGATGAAGGTTATCATCCAAATTATATAGTTTGCGATGTTACTGTGCATCAAAATTTATTTGCATTTATTGATTTATGTTTTTATAGCATTTTACCATCAATATTAATTCTCGTATTTAATTTATTAATAATAATCACAATTTTTCATGCTATAAGAAAACGACAAGATTATCTACAAGCAAATAGTTATACACCTTCAACAAATACATCACACCGAAATAAAAATAAAAGTTCATCAACAATGCGTACACAATTCTTACGTAGTCGATCGGCAGGTTAGTTTTGTAAAAAAAAAAAAGAAGTTTTCCTTACTCGTTTATAATAAGATTTTTAATTGGCGATATTTTTTAAATAAATGCAAATTATTCTATTCGTGTGAGTGACATTTGAAGTAGCTGACTTGAAAGCAAGTTGAGTCTCTAAGTGCATTAATTGTTTGGGAAAATAGTAAAGAACCGAACGTCTTCGATATTTGTTCTATATTTCTTTACATTAATTAATAAGCTAGCACGAAGTGTTCACATTATTTCCGCACTCGCAGCGCAATTAAGCTTTAAGCAATTTCTTTTAATTTTGACTGAATACGCAGATGTTCATAGACCGACACCTTTATTTTTGAGAAAAACAAAAATAAAAAAATTATTCGAATGCTATGTAGGAGGAATATTTTATCATAGTAAGTTTGACTACATAAATTAATAAGAAGCCAAGTCTTTCATATTCGAACATGCAACATCATATTTTTTATAATTATCTTCACTATACAGGGATAGAAATTTCAAAATTCAAACTGTTCTCTCTCTCTATAAAAAAAAACAAATTAAAATTAATAACATATAATATAGTTTAATTTTTCATGTTGATGCACATATAGTTACGCATCCCTACTGATTTTTCTGTTTACTTCCCATAACGTCCAGGTCACTAAAATACTTTTCTAAAAAAATCACCTGGAGAGAATTTCTAAGGTTTAGTCTAAACATGATTCTATTATAGAATGACATAGAGTTTACAGCGGATTTGTTAAAAGCTTCCTTTTCAGTGAAAACAAATCATCAATCTTATTTTTGTTCGTTAAGAATCAGTTCCAATTGGTCGTTCATCGACTCAATTCAACAAGCAACGTTTATATCATATTCCAAGAAATAGCAAATTTATCGAACAATATAATAAACCAAATACGAACCAAAAACATTTATTTGGTCCAATAAGTGCAACAGGAATCCGTTTAACATGTTTATTATTGATTGTATCCTTTATATTTGTCATCTGTACGTTACCAATATCGATACGTTTATTGGTAGCAAAATATTTATTTCCACAAAGATCTACGGCACATTGGCAAATAATACAAGTTTCTCTAACATTATTAATGTATTTCAATCATGCTGTAAGATCGATTCTTTTTTGTTTGCTTTCTTATTATAGAAATTTTTCTTTTAGGCCAACTTTATATTGTATTGTGTTACTGGCCGATCATTTCGTAGTGAATGTCGTAAACTTCTTTGTAATCTATGGCTATTAAAAGAATTACGTATATCATGTACCATGAGCGCTAATTCAGATAAACATACACATTATCAACACCAACAACTTATTCTTATGGATCGAAATCGTTATGCTCGTTCGCAACAACAACAACAGCAACAACATTATATGAGTCCGATAATGAGAGAAATCTACTTGTGAAGTAATGTTTACTTTCTCTGCTTAAGTTTTATTTTCATGATATTCCTTGACAAAAGGTTTTTTTCTTTCTTTTGCTGCGATAATAAACAAAAGACAGAGAAGCAAGAAGAAAAAAAAAAGGTACGTATTTATTCGCATTCAAACGCTGATTGTCCATCCAACGCGTTTACTTCGTTGTTCTTGTTTTTGTAAACTACCTGATGGAGAACATCTTAAACAGAGTTTTGTTATATTCAATGGATATTGTCGTTGTTTTTGACATAAACGTGAAATTAAATGTAACGATTTTACCAATAAAAATAAATCATGATTATATTTATAACTACTCATACCATTTTTTGATGTTGACATTTCGAATGAATACTGAAAACCGATCAAGAATAAAAATAGATATGCTATGAGAAGGCGTGGTATCATTATTGATGACGACGAATCAAATTTTATTTCGTAATAACTAAAAATATACAAATATAGAACAAAGGAATTATTCTATGAAGTTGTAATTGAAATCAGTTGAATGCTATTTTTTTCATTAATTAGATGAATTCGAGTAGGTTGTGATAGACGGTTATTATTAAGTTTTATTTTAATTAATAAATATCCACGAGCTAAATGATATTTCGAATGAGCGAGACAGCGTATTAGAAAATAGGACAATACGAGATAAGATGTCGATGGAGTAGTAGCTGCTCTCAATATTGTTCTGTTTACTTCAATATTTACATTAGCGATCACTATTTTATCGTTGTCAAAAACATGAAAGAAAGTGACATTTTTTATAATTTACAGCAGTTTTAGAGGATTCTCATTGAAGCTATCAACGTAATGATCATCAGTACCGTAGTAAGATTTTTTTAAATTGATGTTTTGTAATTTTAACAATCGTTCGCACTTTACATTTATTTAAATGAAAAATTTCCTGCAAATATTAAACATCAATCGGAAATTCTATCGAATACGATCGATTATAATGAACTAAATATTGACCTGGAATAGTTTAATGATGCTAATGATCCAGAGTTATACGTCGATTGTAAAAATAGATGGCTGATCTAATTTGATACAATACTTGTTTTCTATGTGAAAGAAAATTATTACGAGTTAATATTCTTGAAGTATGAATAAAAACATAGCTATGACTTTGTTCGTTCAACAAGAAAATCAAGTAGTGTATTTCATAGACTCTTAACCATTCGAAATGCGTTCATAATATTTTCTTTTACGCTATTTATCTATTCTCCAACATTCTTGAAAGTAACTACTGTCAAAAAAGAGACAAAGTGATAAGAAGAAAAACAAAGTTGCTCAGTTGATGATAGAAATTTGTAGCAAGGTTTCTTATATCTACAGATATATATTTCTCTAAATATACACATATCTGTTTCTTTAATTACTATTTACGTTCAGTTCTATTAAAAATTGATGTGAAGGTCTCTTGGATTTTATATCCAATCTTAAAATATGATACGCCTTTCTATTTATAACGTTGCCAAGTGAACTTTACTGTTAATTCAATCGTAGGTAATTCTCTGAACTCTAACTTAGAATATTATTAATTCACATTTTCATTGATAACATTGAATTAATATGTTCGTGTCAAAAGAAAAAACTCAACACTTGCTGTTTTTTCTTCAATAACTTCAAATTAACACTTCTTATTTTATGTTAATTACTTGATACTAAAAATGTGTCAAACTAGTAATGTTATCATAGGCTTT
Source organism: Rotaria magnacalcarata (assembly GCA_900239745.1). NCBI lineage: Eukaryota > Metazoa > Rotifera > Eurotatoria > Philodinida > Philodinidae > Rotaria > Rotaria magnacalcarata. The sequence continues at coordinate 30,498 of OENM01000890.1, forward strand.
GAACTACGGAAATCTTAGATAAAATATCACTAGGAATTGTCTAACATGTAATATAATGCAATACCGGACTTGTGACGTATTCTTGAATGTGCCAAATAACTAGAAATGATATAATACTTAATTTCTATATATAGAGTAAAGACAATTTAGTTGTGTTTAATAATTGATATAAAAATGATGAAAGCAGAACATCTTTCGATACTACAAAACAATACGTTAACTCTGAAATAAAACATTTGTCTTCGTAACATACAAACGAGCATTCACACAAGTCTACTTTCAGAAGTTTGAATATTTCGAAGATGAATCTCTCGGTAACTATTTTTACTATTATATTTCTGTTAAATGAGTTTCAGAAAAACAAAAAAAGGTCAGTTTGAAAAAGTGTTCTTGACATTCATCATAACAGTAAATATATCTCAAAGGCGAAGACTCATAAGTATGAATGATTTCAGAGTTGTCGAAGTCTCAATTTTTAAAAGATGAAGGCGAACAGTTCTGATAAATTAGAGAATCTCTCTCTCTAGAACAATTAGCTTCAGATAGTTTTACATATTTATGAATAAAATAATACGAATGAAAACCCAAACAGATGCAAACACTCATACATAAGAGTATACATTGAAGTTCGACTAGTTCACTATATTTTCACTAACATAATAGCGGTTGGCGCAGGAAATAAGTCTGTTTATTTAAAGAATTGTCACCAAAATGAATATCCCTCTTTTAATGTTTATATATAAATGAACAAAAAAAACAATTAATTTCTTATAATCTGTTTCAAAACAAATCTGGACATGTTCGTAATTAACAGGCATGTGATTTAATTCCGACAACCAGATAAAATTGTTTATGGTTATTTATATATATATTTCATTTATTTTTATTTTTTCTATATGTATATATTTATCAACTACAGACACACAAAATATACAATATCTGACATTAAGAGATGAGTGCACGGTATTTTTATACAAATGTTATAATATGTTGCGAATCTTTTTCAAGACGATTTCATTTATTACCATGGCCGTGTGGTAACATTTTTAATTCACCAATAAGATATGTTTTCGTTCGTGACGTATCTGACAATGACTAAAATTAGAAGAAGAAGAAAATTAATTAATCAGTTCTAAATTTTGTCTCGAGTCAGAGATGCCAGATGGGTTGGGTGACCCATGGGTCAACCCTAACTCAACCCAACGTAGTCTTCCGGCCATTTGAGAATTTTAAACCCTAGCCAATCGGCTAACCCTCGGGTTACCTTTGGGTTAACAACCCATGACTAACGCATATTGTAAAATCATTCACAAAAGGAATTTTTTATGCAGATTTCTTTATAGCACAACATAGGGTATGAATCATCTTCTCGATATTTATAATTAATTTAATTGCATAGTCAAACGCAACAGACAAAAATCGGATTTTATCCTCTTATGATCTCTGCTTTATATCTCTTTCTTGTAGTCATCTATTTTCTTCTTCCCTTCTCTGCTTCATGTCTCTTGTTGTCCTTCTGCTATAGAGGCAGATTTCACTATCTTCTTTACTAGATCTTGTTTTGCCTTCTATATTCTTCGATTGCTGTTGTTCAGAATACATCTCGAGCGATTTCTATCATAATTTCGTATTAGTACACCATGGTGGTTGAATTTCATGGCTGGCCTGTCCCGGGGATTGTGACAACCCCGAATAATCGAAAACTTTTGTTTGTTTCAGTGCAGTCGAAAATTTTTTCTTGCGTTCTGTAAGAAAAATTGGTACTCTTATTAGAAAAATCCGGCACAAACCCTCAATGTTTGCTGCCTCGGGCCAGTCCTGTTGAGCTATTAGTTTTTATTTCAGTTTTAAATTGACTTAAAAAAACTAAAACTTTTGGAAGTCATCACTGTTGTTTTCAATATATTAGAGAAATACATCACTATATACATATCGATTTCGGATCAGTACAATTTTGTTTAATGACACTACTTCTAAATAAAATTTTAGATTCCATTAATTTTATATTATATTATATTACATACAAATGAATAATAATAACTCTTGAGTTTATTTTTATTGGTGAATTTATTCGCTCAAATGAAAATGATTTCGTTCACAAATGTAATAGAAACCTGTTGATAGCCATAGATCTCTATCAGCAGTGTACAATTTTTACACATAGCAGAGAATGGAAATGCATTATAACCAGGGTTAACCCAATGGGTTACCCGGCGGGTTGGGTTGAAGGGCTCAACCCAACCCAATGACCCATTCGCTGAAATAGAAATGAAAATTGGGTTGAAATCCATCGGTTTTCTCTATCAGCTACCGTAGGGCCAACCCTCGGGTTGGGAAAAGTGATTTTTTCGGCATCTCTGTCTCGAGTAATGTCTAAATAACTTACAGCATTCATTAAGTCGTTTGTTTTATCAAGTAATTCTTGACAAGATGAAACTAAAGAACCATCAGCTTGCTGTTGTTGATGTTGATTAATTCGTGTTATCTGTTGATCAAGCAATCGAGCTAATTTCCCTTGTGTTTCATGCGTTTGCATATATTTATCGAATTCTTTATGAACAAAAGCTAGTTTTTCTTGAATTTTATTTTCGCATTGTTTATATTGTTGCTGAAAATCAGCTTCGAATTGTTCCAGATTTTGATCCTATGAAAATGAAAGGATTATTTTAGTTCGTTTCCTTTTTTCGGGCTCGTTCGTTATAGTAATATTACAATTATGGATTGGATTGATATTGGATCAAGCTTTGCATTTTTGACATTGTCATCTGTATTTTCTTTATTATTTTGTTGTCGACGTTTTTTAGGACCCATCTAGAAAATAAGAATTTGTGTTAGACTTAAAGCGGAGGAAGAGCTTAGCGGTTTTTTTTTGTAAAAACCGTGTTAATGATGGAGAATTCTTTTCGATGGAATTAGTTCAGTTTAAGAAGATTAGACTAAGAAAAAGTTTCTTTCGAGTAATACAAGTGCCATAATAACAATTAGGAACAAATTAAGATCTGATTCGTCTTCTTAACAACTTTCAATCGATCCAATAATATTCATGCTTATCCTTCCTACAAATTCATCTGGATTCGCGAACATATCTCATCAGAATTGATCATTTCGTTTTTTATTAGCAAATCGAAATGAAATATCAGAATATGAGTTGTTACAAGCTGTAGTCTTTATGATTGATCTAAAAAGAAAGAAGAAATTCTTCTATTAGTATAATCAATTTTATTAAATGAGTAGAATATTACCTGTAGTTTAAATTAACATTTATTCTGATTATTTGTTCAGTACAGATCTAGAAAAATGTTAATAAGTTATGAACTTGCAGTTCTACATACGTCTGAATTCACTTTCATTACGGAAGAAAAAGCAAGATTTAAAAAGTAAGACATATTGATTATTGATATAACGAATAATGCATTTTTGTATTTATCAGTTGTTAGACTAACAAGAACAAAATAAAATGATAAGATACTTTTTCTTTTCATCTTCAAGATTTTAAAAACAACAATAAAATCAGTAACAACATAAAAATTCTATCTAAAATATCATGTTCTTGTTTATTTTTTCTTAGCTGGTGTTGTTGGAGTTTTCTTTTGCTGATTGGTAGCAGATGATGTTGACGCTGCGTTTGTTGCCATTCTCGGTGATGATGGAACATTACTATTGGCATTGGCCGATGCTTGGCCTGTTGCTTTACTTTCTTTTGCTTTCTTTTTCAGTGTATCCATGTTTGCTTTTAATAAATTTGAATATGCTAATTGAAAACGATTTATATCTTTTGACGAAACAATTGTCGATAACTTTTTTGAGCCAAATGTGGCACGTACGAGACATTTATATTCCACGGAGTCGTGAGCTGTTGTAGGTGCATTTGTTGGAGTTTGTTTGTTCTCCAGGCGTTGTTTTTTAGTTAATTTTGGTTTGGGTTTCGTTTGTCCATCGTATCGTTTCATTACCAATGATAATGAACCTGAATTTTTGACACGTTGCTGTTGAAATAATTTTGTTAGCTCCAACAAAAAATTGTCGCTTTCTAATAGCATTATTTCTTATTGTCTTTTTTTTTAAATTTTATCTTAAAGAAAAAAAAAACAGTCAATAGAACTGAGCGAAAAAGCTATATCTTAATGTTTATCAGTTCTTGTTACACCAGGGTTTTGTTTTGTCATGCACGAATAATTCACAAAGAAGTGGAAAAAAATAAGCAAAATAAATCGCATGTAAAAAGCTCAATATAGATAGTCCTTCTATGGCACAGCATCACACATGTTAGTTGGCGAATTAGCGTTACAAAAAAAGAAACACTTTTCAATAGGTTATAAGTTCATATAAGAATAAAATCTAAGTATACATGTATTCTATTGCCAATCTTTTGCAATAACAAGATTCCATTCCCATTCAGCATATACATGTTTATCGTCATCCGTTAATTTTGATTTAACTAGAAATGTACCGCGCGATAGAAGACCAGTTGGCGCTTGTTCAAGATCGCTAACATAGCTTTGTATTTCTGTACTTGGCGCACGTGAACCTGAGAAAAATAGTTAATTATTTATTTTGAAAAATAATAATTTTTCTATTTACCAATCATATATTTTGATTTATCAACTGTTATTGTTCGCGCTTTCAATACTTTATTGATTAATTTTAATCCAGTAACTATATCTCGTTGTACATAATATTCTAATTGCGTTCGATAGTGTTCACCTTCTTTAACTGTTATTGTACGTTTTACATGTGTATCACGTAGATGTTCGATCGAGCCTTTCAAGTCCAATGATACATCTGGTTTATGATTTTCAAATAGCAGTGTAATGCGTAATGGTAATACAATGCGTGAATCTTCGGGTTCAATTACTATATTTTGTATTCGTTTACCATCACTTGTATTTCCTAATAGAAGTTTTTTATAACGTGCCAATGATTCATCATCTTCATCTTTTGCCACAATGGAACCAATATCGATTTTTTGTGGTGCCTTATAACCAAGTCCTGAAGTGTTTTCATCATCCGAATCTGGTTCTGAATGATGTTTATGTTTATCGTGATGATCGCCTGACGCCATTGTGAATGTTAAAAAATGTTAATCTATAATACGAATAAAATAGATTAATTGAGTTAGAAAATTTCTAAATCATAAGTTTATAGTCAGATTGCTAAAGTACAGTTCGGTTCTAAAATCAAATGATTCAATGTAGTTTTGTTTGGTTTATTTCGCTTGTTGATTTCAATCTATTAACTTGTGCACATCAAGGTTTTGTTGGTTTTTGTTTGATAAAAAATTAGAAAAGAACGTCATACTAAAATCCGGCATTGACTTTCTATGTGATTTATCATCTAGAAGAAAACGAAAAAAGGAAAATATTAAAAAATAGAAATGAAAAGCTTAATCGAAATTCGTAATGCTTTTTCTCCCTGTTTTGTCTTTTATTTTTGTTGCAAGTAAAAACCACAAAAAAAACGATGCAGTAGAAGAAAAACAAAGCCAAATCACTGTTGTATGAGCCACTACATCATCATGAATAGTTTGCTAGTTAAAAGTTAGTTTTTTCACATGCGAAGAGCCAGGACAAACGAACTGAAAGGTCGATGATGATGATCACTGGTGTTCACCGGGGTAGAAGAAAAAGCTGAATACTTGTTTATACAAAAATCGTTTAAGAAATAGGAAACTGAATATACATGAATACGAAGACAAGAAAAATGAATGGCATGTTATTTGTTTCTTTATTTTCTCTGCATATTTCTACGAAGTTGTTCAAGTACATTATCTAATTTACCAAGACTTTCTTCAGCATGTTGAATAGTTTTCTTTGTTGTACCATGAATTTTTTGCATTAATTTTTTACCCGTACTGTTGGGAGCTTGTTGTTCAGAGTTGTTTACAGCTTGTGGGTTATTTTCTAATGGTTCTGCTTGATGAACATGTTGTTGACGAATAGGTGCCGACGATGGATCGTAAGTTTGCTCATTTGTCGGTGAAAATGATGGCGTGCCATTTAGACCGCGAATGTTTTGATAAACAACTGTACGAAGATTATCAATCATATCAACATCGCTCATCATACTTTCACATTGTTTATCATATGTTTGTTTAATACGTTCAAATTCATTGACGATATCTGAACGTTTTTTTATACATTCATTGTAATCTTGAGAAATTCGAATAAGATTCGGAAAACATTGACCAGTAGCAAAAGCGATATACTCATCATGAAGTTGTTCGAATTTCTTTCGACGAAGAAAATGTGAGTTAACTTGTAAACGATTATATGAGTTTAATAAACGATCCTAAAACAGAATAGAACACGAGAAAATGAAGAAATGTTCCATTCATAGAAATCGAATAAGATTTTACGAAAATGTAACTGAACGAACTGTACTAAAATTATAAATCCTGCATTCTAATCTTTACGAGATGTATATGCAAAGCACAACTATTGAAAATGACAGCCAATAGTAGTGCTAGAACATTCCAATGCAATTCCTTTTCCTATTTCAATTCATTAGTTTTACGTAGAGAGAAAGAAAGTACGAAATCAATATCTCGAATTAATACTCATTTATATAAAAAAAAGAAAGATATACGGGGGCACTATTAAAGTACTTCAGTCGGACTCAACTATCGTTTACTACATCGTAATCAAAGAGGTAGCGAATTTTATTTTGTCTACGTTTTGATCGGTCAAATATAGTCTTTCGAAAAGAACGTTCTGGTTTACCTGACAAAAGCTTTCATAAAGATCTTTTAGATCTCTAAGAAGTTTGTCCGTACAGTGAATTTGTGATGCATATTGTTTAGTATAATCGGATGACCAAAGTGTATTAACAATCAGTTGTTGTTCTTCACCGATATCTAGATTTGTACCAAATTGTTTTTGAATCATTGCTAAAATCTTTTGTTCACACATCTTTAATTCATCATAGGGTTGACGATATGATCGTAGATGAATACGAATAGTTTTTTGAACTAATTGCATGGAGGATGTCGATGCTGGACGACGAATCGCCCCTGTTAAATAGAAAAAATTAATTTTCTTAGAAAGATTTTTGATTATCAATTGATTTTACCTGGTGATGAAAGATTATCTTGTGATGTTGGATTTGTTAGGAGATGTGAAAAACCAATACTATGAATGTTTTCACTTGCTGATTGAGTTCTTTCCTGAGATCCATCACCACTATTTAAACTCATCGATGAACCGCTTACTGGTGTTAATTGGCCGCCTGTACTACTGTCGATTTGATCCAGAGTATTTTTTAATTCTTCAATCGTACGGAATATAATGAGTTTTGCGCGAATTGCGCAAAGAAATTCTAATAGTTTCGATTTTAAATGAAGTTGCATCATCGTTGTCGATGATTGTGCTGTTTGTACAATATGTTGATATTGAAATAATTGATCTTTAACATAAAAAAATGATCCAACAACATCTCTAGCCCATTCACATGCAGAGGCAACATCATTCTTTTGTCGAATCGCTTTCACATCAGGAACGTGAAGTGTTGGTTTAGATAAATCGCCATTTTTCAATGGAGAAAATGTATAAAAAACAAGTGGGTTTTCGCGCGATGCCGGAATTGGTAGTTGACTACAAAATCTTTCTATCGACATAGGTTCAGTTTTCGAAATTGGATACGGTACACTAAGAAAAATAAAATAAAAAATTAGTATACGCTATGGATTGAAAATCAGGCAAAACAAATGTCACCATCTTGACGAACCTCTCATAGAAAGTACTCTCACATTGTACAGAACATGTTAGTTATAATGAGACTACGATAAAACTAGCCCAGCTATAGTGGAATACTAGTTTGTCAACTAAGGATTTGTAATGAATCCATCGTCATTTTTTAATAATATTAAATAGTTCTTTAGAGACTCATATCAAGATATATTATCTTATCAGTAAGAAGATAGAATGCAACACAAAGTCTCACATGAATGCTATTAATAATTACAGTCTAGAAACTAATTGTTTCTCTGCTGTATAATCTTTAACAGTTATATTGAATGTAGTATAATCGAATTTCACAATATTCTGATCAGCCCTATGGTTTAAAATCGAAAAGCGTTGCTCAGAAGAAAATTTTTCGATAGTGATAAAAATTTCAAAGTAAAATTTATTTACATACTTTTGAAATAAGCAGTTATAATTTATCGAATTTTCATCATCGTTTTGTTCAAGTAATTCATCATATAATTTCAATATCGATTGTGTTGGCTCAAAATAAGCACATGTTAATTTAAAACGTTTTAAATTTAAATAATAGATTTGTACTAAATTCAGGACATGATCAGTTTCCTTAAAAAATTCTTCAAATGTCATTAATCTATCGATTTTTGATTCCAATAATCGTGATAATATCAATTCTAATCGACGTTTCAGGCCTGGTGATAGCCGGCATGTATCGGGTAATTTTTTTGACCATTCAATTTGTTCTCCAGGTGATTTTTCAACACCTTTTCAAAAACAAAATCAGATTTATTCTATCAATACTAAAAAAGAAACTGCCTACCAGAAATTACACCCGATGGTTTCGAATCTAGGATACGTCTCATGACAGTTCGATCTTTACGTGTACCAGCAAATGGTTGAAATGGAAGCGCACCTAAAAGAGTACATACAAACATGAAACAGGATATAGATACTGTTGATACTAATCGCTTGGGATGAATTCATGTTATCTACTCGTCTACATCTTGTTTTTGATTAATTCTCGGAAATAGGTCATATATTATAAAGTACGTCATTGCTTTATGATCTGTCATTCTCGACTAACGACGCTTTTATAACAGATCAAAATTCTTGTCAATGGGAGGAAGAAACCCTATGGCGAACCTGTTGCACATTGATAAAGAGTAACGCCCAATGACCACAAATCAACTTCGAATGGAAAATTAACACGTGTTTGTAATGTTGTTGGCAAAATATTTGCTTCTTTGTCAGGTATAGCAGCACTACAAAGAGTTTCATAGGAAAATGATTGTTAAATTCATTTTTATTTTTCTCACTGATATAAAACTGGATGAATATATTCTTCTGTTCCAACAATGGAAGTAAATGCATTTTCACCTTCATTGATAAGTCGAGCAACACCCAAATCAGCTAACTTGTACGTACGTTCACCATTAATATTAATGGAAAGCATTATGTTATCGGGTTTAATATCGCGATGGATCTAAATAAAGAAACAAAAAGATTTTTCTTTGTTCATTAAAAATTAACAGATGTACAAATTTTCCCAGGCTATACTAAATTTGATCGCTTTAAGCAAAAATCAATTCTAATTGCTTCCTAATACATATTTCATAATTACAATCAGACTAATCTAGAACAACCAATAGAAAAGACGGTTATTGTAGACTAAAGAACTACTTCTTATTTGATTCAGAAAGCAAACTTGCTGTCAGCTTAATTTTCTTTTCGTATTTCTTACGGTATTTTTATCACGTAAATATCTTAATGCATTGGTAAGATGTTTGAAAACTATCATAAATTCATCATCCATAAGACCATAACGATTTTCGAATAATTCCAAAACATTATTTAGACTTCCACCATTACAATATTCAATGAATAGTGCTTCACGTGTACCTGGTGCAATTACTGCGTCGGAGTATGTAACTGGTTCGACTCCAATATATCGAACAATATTTTCATGCTTCGTATCTTTAAGTATATCCATTTCACGATCTAATATTCGACGAAAATCTCTTTCACGACTATTTGGATTAGCACCATATTGTGAACGAAGACCAGATGCAACTGGATAAACTTTAGCAGCAACTAGTTCTCCTGTTGTTTTGTTATATGCTTTGTATACTTGCGATGTAGCACCACGTCCGAGTACATCCTTTTCTGCCCAAAGATAATTTGCTGTTTCTTCACACATTGTCGGGCGTTTAAAAAAATACTATAGGCATCAATATCTAAAACGTCATAGAAGCTTATATATTAAAACAAAACAAAAATCGATGTGAAAATGTATTATGGGATTTTTCAATGATACAGTAAAGTAAATATGACATCAACTTATACTCGACAAGAAAAACATTTATCTACCTATGATACAGCATGTTGCTTTTAACCAACAAAATAATGTCATATATTAGGTGAATTAAAAAATGTTCGCAAAAGTAAAAGACAAACAAAAAATGATACCTCATAAATTCTATAGATGACGAAAGCAAGGAAAAAAGATATAGGAAAAAGGGGTCGCGATGATTAACTAGCTGTCGCCTTTCTTCTTCCTTTCAATAGAGAAACGAAACAACAATCATCATAGGTAGGGTATGAACGAACGGAGGCGGATATAGGTTATCCTATTGGTTGGATTTACCGATATAGATGTCATTGACCTCATGTTTAGATCGATTTCGAACGAGAATTCAACGAGAAACTATTATTTATTAATCTTAATTTGAGAAAATAATGTTGTAATAATTAATATTCTGAAGTAATTTTGTTGAACGACAAGACTATAGATTTGTATTAGTTAAAGTGCAAAACCAATTGGCTTATTATTGAAAGAATGTTGGTGAGAAGTAGTATGCATAGAATTAACGTTTTCTTTTAATCGATCAAAATGGTGAGTGAATCTCAACTTGTAAAACGCTTCTCGGAATTATCAACATCTCAACAAAGTGTTGAAACGTTATCATTATTTCTTATGCATCATCGTCGTCAATCACAAACTATTGTTCATGTTTGGGCTAAAGAATTAGTTAGCGCATCAATAGATAGAAAAATTGGTAAGATTTCATTTTGTATTTGCTTCGCTGTTGAATGGATTTCTTCTATTTTTATTTTTAATTTCCTTGAAAAAAAAGCATTTCTTTACGTTGCTAATGATGTTATTCAACATGACAAACGTAAAGGTGGTGAATTTGTAAAAGATTTTCTTCCTATGCTTGCTTCAGCTGTACAGCATATTGTTAGTCAAGTTGACGATGCAACTATTCACAAAACTGTGAAGAGAATTATTCAAATATGGAATGAACGACAGATTTATGAGCCAGATGCAATCAAACTACTTAAAACAAGTTTTGAAAATGGGGTAAGATTATCATTATCGAGAACATGTATCGATAGGTTTAAAACAAATAGAGAACTATCAGAAAATATATTCATTCGTATTTAATTTAGTAATAAATATATTTAACTTTTCACTCAATACGTTCTTAAAAGTATCACAAAAAAAAGCTTTTGTTGAAAAGAAAACATTGAACCTATTTAGATCCAGAAAAAAGAATCCGATGATGAAGATGATGATGAACAAACAAATGGACATGGTAAACGTAAACGAACTGATCCATCGTCGACGTCTGCAAGCACTTCTAAACGACGACGAAAAACCAAACGAAAATTATCACTACGCGAAGAAATTCGTCGCGATTTGGCAATCAATCCTATACCAGTACCAGTTGTTGATGAAGTTATTAAAATGTTACAAGAACTAGAAAATTCTCCATCGTCAGATGCTGATGTAAATGTTTTTCTCTTCATTCTCGTATAATTAAAACGAATTTTACTTGTTTTTAGGTACGCGAGAAAATAGCTGCGTTACCAATTGAAGTCAGTGATTCAAATCTATTGAAAAATCTTCGTGATAAACAAGAAGCAACAGACCTTTATAAACTTGTTCAAATGGCACATGGCCTACTCGAAGAATATAATTTACGTTTAGAAAGTGAATTACGTTCGCGTCGCTATGCAGCAAAAATGTTACTGGGCTATATTCAAGCACAAGATCGACAAATTGAATATGAAGAAAAACTCCTGGAAGATTATAAAAATAAATTGTCCAAATTAAATACTATTCGCGATGAAATTGATAAGCATAAAAAGAATCTACCACAAGATGTTAATAATATGCAAGTACCACCATTGCCTAGTGCTGGCGATCTATTTGCAAGATAATATTCTCCACTGTGTTTTCTTTTGCTGTTTCACAAAACGCCTGTATTAACTGTATCTCTTTTGTTTTGTTTTATGTATATGCTGAACAAAAAAAAAACATAAATGAACCTTTTCAGAGTATGTACTATTGAATTCTTCCCGTATTGTTTTGAAGAACAGGTGCAGTTGTATGAAAGTCATATAATGTTATCTGGAGGAGAATATGACGGGCTTCTACGATACCTCTGCGCCAGAAAAAAGGTTTTGACAGCGATACATGGGTAAACGCCTATCAGATCCATTTTGGATTTGTACACAATTCGTTCTATAAAAATCATAAGTTCATATTGAGTTTTGTGTTTAACAATTGCGAGCTCATGAGAGAATCGGATCTTTTATTCGAAGTGAAATGCGCACATATCTTCAATCTTGAATAATAATATTAAAAAATTTCATACAAAAACAGAGGCATTTAAAAATAATAAATATATATGTATATATAATCGAATAACTAGTTAAATAACATTTCGCACAGACCAATATACATGGAATATAATGAAAGGAAGCAACGAGAGGAGGAGCGAGAGAGAGAGAGAGAAAAAAAAATAGGTATAACAATTCACACAGAATTGCACCGAAAGAAAAAGATTCCGTTTGAATTCAAATATTTGCTTATGAAGTATCAATAATTAAACTGCGTAAATCTTTTGAGACTGTTTCAAATAATTTAATATTCTCTTTTTCCAAAGCTGGTCGATTAAACTTGAGTAATAATGGCCGCTTTAATCCTTCTCGTAGTCTAAACAAAACATTTGATTGTTATCCTATTTTTCTTAAAAATTCTATTTCTCTTTAACATACTTTTCAACAACAGTTAAAGCTGTATGAGGATTAACACGGCCAAACGGTGAATCAGGATCACCGTATTGTTCAAAATAGACTGACCATTGTTTATCCATAATAAGATCAAATAACTAGGAATAGAAATATATTCATTCATTCAGAGTTTATTATTAATGACTTCGTTTTTACTTGACGTAAATCTTGAAAGCATAGTAGTAATGTTTCACTATCCAAATTTGCAATATTCGCTTTCGATGCAAATACTAAACATAGATGAATCGTTATTTTTATCACCAATCAGTCAGATATTATGATTACAAGTAGATATCTACTGGACTCATGTCAATTATAATTGGTAGTACTCAGTTTTTCACACCATATCTTGCCAAAATACTCCATGATTCGGGTGAATTTTTTATTGAAATTTATTCGATCAGAGCAAGCTACTCCGAAAATATCAAGATAGAAGTTTTTATCATAGGTGATTCAAAAATTAGTCATTTTCTATAGAAAACAAAGCCATAGTTTTAAATCCTGGTTTCAAGGTGTTACGAGTTTTCTTCGTTTCATAGATCTCTACTTATCATCATAGTATCATATTTAACGACATTCAATAATTGAAAATATTTGCTGATTAAAATAAAATTCAATAGTAGAAAATCGTACCTTCACATTGCATTAAATCCAAACTCATCTGTTCAAGTGCACCGAGTGATATAGCTTTCACTTCTGCACTGAGAATTTTGTCCATTAATGCTGTTGATATATGTTTACATGCCAATAAACATGTTGTTTGAGATAATTGTGTCTAGAATAAACGAACAGGCTGAAGAAAAAATAAATAAATAGAAGAAAGCTTAGTATTGAATTAGAGTCATAGCAAAAGAAAATAATCTCGTAGACTTGCTTTCTACATTCCGAGCAAATCAACATTATTTTTTGCAGATAGTCAACTATAGGTGAATATTAATTAATCAATCTAACTTACTCTTCTCTAGAAAGTAAAAAAGAAATATTCAATTAATTATTAGCAGTTATAATAGTAAGTATGTGTGTTTTCCGCCAAACAAAAGCTTACGGGTAAATGTGTGAATGCACGAAATGTATTTTCAAGAAAATTAATTGTTGTAGTTATATAGTCACTAGCGACACCCATCGATTCTTGCATCATCCAATCGTATGAAGCTAAAAATAAAATTTTTATTATTAAGAAAACACAATCAAATAAAGAAAAGTATGAATATTTTGCATTACCAATATCCAAGCATTGATCGATTTTATCATTTAACTTATCATGAATGCGATCTTCTACTAGACTACGAATATCCTATACAGAAAATGAAATGAATAATTCAAAGTCTACAGAATCGATTTAGAAAAGCATTACTTTAAGCATCGAAGCACCTTGTAGGCGAAGTCCAAGTTGTTTGGTACTACCACTAAAACAATTCATAATTACATTTTAGAGAAGAACTTTACCGGTAGTCGTTATCGGTGTAATAATTCATATTACTTACTGTACTAGAGCAACAATATAATCTTCTAGAAAAGGCATTGCATTTTCTAAATGTATTGTATTAATACAAATTTGAACAAGCTAGAAAAACATCACCACAGTGAAAACTTAAGTGATAATTTCGATTTCTTATAAATTTACTTGTGAAAAATTGAGTTGTGTTTCTGATTCAGCAGCTGTTAACTCGACTAAATCACTTTTGAGAGTTTTTGTTAATAATAAATTTGATGGTTTTCGAATCATGTCATCAATTTCAGTTTTGCTAAAAAGAAACATTTATCTTCTACGCACCAATTTTTATTCGAAAATTCTTTACCTAACATTAAGACCTTTAGCAAATTTTGCGCAAACAGCTGCAAATTCTTTGATTTCTAAAAATATTTTTGGTACTGATTCACTATATGGTAATGAACGTGGAAATGGTAACTAAAACAAGAAGAAATTCTTCATCAAAACAGACAAAAAACTACTATTGGCTTCTACGAAACTCTTTCAGTTGCTTCAATTCTCAATGGAAATTGTCGTAAAAGAAGTTGATATTGTGTTTCATCTTCAATAACCATTTGTATATAATTATCTTTTCGAAGAATTTCTTTAAATTTGATACTCCATTGATTTAATAATAATTGTTGATAACTTTCTCTAGGATAAAAGTAAACAATAGAAAATCTTTTTATTTGAGATTTGTTTTCACGAACCTTAATTCCATTAAAACATCTAATAGAGGTGTGACTGGAAAACCAGATTCTTTGATTGCAGCGCAGAAAAGTACAACAACAATTTTCATGTCCAACATTAAATCTGGATTATACGATGCTGACTAAAAAACATTTTTTTATTTTATTTTTCATTCGTATCAAAAAAAACACAATTGAGCAGCGAAATTTCAAATTTATCTGATTTTTTTTATCTCTACCATCAAATTACCCCGTCGGTAGAAATCGGTTTTAAACAAAAATCCTATTTATATGTATGGATGAAATAAATTAAAATATTTGCAGAGAAAAATATTCAAAACAAAAACTAACCACTGCTCGTCTAAGCACAGCTAATAATTGTTGTGTTGCACGTTCACTTAATTCATAGTAAAATCGTTGATCGATTAAACCTTCAGTTGTATTCATGACATGATCTTCAACAATAAAAAATCCTGTTACACGTTGTAAATACTTTTTAAATGCATCAAATGATTCATGCATTTTAGGTGGAACATCCATTATAACAGGCGCTTGTTTTTGTTTTTCACGTTGATAATGTTTAGAAAATTCTTCTTTACAATTGAGAAATAAATTTATATGAAGACTTTTATATATTGGAGAGAAATCTATTAATTCAGTTATATTCATGTTTATTAAAGCTAAATCAGCCGATCCATCAACTTGCTGTTGCGGGTCTTTTTTACGATCTTCTTCCAATGTATAATAACGACGATCTATATCAAGACGAGCAGCTGCCTAAAATAAATGCACAGTTAATTCGAGATATTTCAATGAAAGAATTAATGTCTCATAGAAAAATCTAAACATACTGCGCTTGTTCATCAAGCAGAGTATGTTGTATTGTGGGACGTACTTGTGCAAAAGCGCTTTTTCCAATTTTATCTGCATGTGTTGCAACATTTTCAAGAAAATTTTTCAATTCATTATGTGATTCATTACGAATTTGATTACGGAATTTTGCGATATTGTTTTGAATAAGTTCCGACCAGCGATGCTCTTTGACAAGAACAAGATGTTTAGTTTCTAATTGTTCAAGTAATTTCAATGCTGGATAAAGTCTATGATAAAATATTAATAAATCATTGGAATCAAAGAAAAACAATCAAATTCTTACTTTTTCTCTTCCATACAGTCTTGCAATTTTCGATAGGTTTCAAACACTAAAAACAATACGTAGACATATTTCATTATTGAATCCGATAAAGAAAAGTTCAATAGATTTTAGAAAATCAAATTCTGCTAGCTCAGGACAAGTCAATACTGATCTATCAATTCTTTGTTTTTCTTTTGCAGTTCATAACTTTGCCTTATGGCAAAGGATATTCTTTAAAAATTGAATCTTCTAATTTCTATGATCTTGGCGTATAACGAAGACTGTACTAAATGAGTTTCTAATTGGATAAGGTAAACTATCTGTAGTTTTTAATCTGTAAGTACTCCTGTCTACATAATTCCCTGTCGAAATTCGAGTTAATCATACCTGGAAATGCTTGTGCTAATGCATCGATCGTTTGTTGAATGTTACCCTGACGATGATATTCTTTAATTAAAGATTCCGTTTTTTTTGCTAGACTTTGTCCAGCTTGTTGCATCATTTGATTGTTTTTCACAAGTTCATTCTATTGAAAATAGAATAGATTAGATTTCCGTTTGTTTTCTACTCAAATTAAAATAATTCATTACCTTCATACTTGTTGTATCTTTTCGTACTTGTAACAATTCATGAAACGCTTTAACAAAGCCTTGATATTGAAAATTGCATAATTTTTCTATTTCATTATCATAGTATTTAACACGTTCATCAAGTTTTCTCAAAAATGTTCCCGCATCGTTTCGAACAAAAACCGAACTAATAGATAAAATCCCGTAGAATATTCATTAAAATTCTATTTCTATTATCATTTGGACATACCGAACACATGATGTTGCTTGTGATCCATCGGATATTTCGAGTTGTTTTATAATATTATCCAAATAAGTATCTGATACTTGTCCATCATTATGTTCGCCATTCATCATTTTCTTTTTTATGCAAATAAAATGGATCTGAAATAACCACGAAAAAAAAAATCGACATTGCTATCATATAAGATATATCTTTTTTTTCATTTCAATCATAAAAGAAACAAGTAGAATGATGTGTAAATTAAAAAGAAGTGTAGCAGACATTTTCATGGACCAAAAAGAAACTTTTGTCTTTGTATATAAATGAAGAAATTAAGCAGCGAAAAAAAATGAACAGTCACCATGGTGGAATGTTTCGATATATATTAAATTAATTAATTTGTTTACGCATTTTTAAGTTCCGAACCAATTTTATAGGCTGTAATTTTTGTCCAGTCGATTTTTGCTTTGGTTATTGGCAATTGACGGCGTAACGCTTTGAATGTCGAGTCAGACATAACTTGATAATTTTCGTTAACAGCTTGCTAAAAAAAAAAGATAAAACGAAAATGATAGAATGAATAGGAGGTTTTTTTGTTGCTGCAATATTTACTTGATAACTATCTTCAGCTTGACGTATAATTCGAACGATTTCTTTCGCAGTCGTTGTTTCGTCCTAAAATGGAGAAAAGCCTTGTTTGGAAATTCGAGTTTGTTTTTAAATATAAGTTATACTTGAATTTGAATCGTTTCTTTAATGTCTTTACTACTGACTAGTTGTACATTTCCATCTTCGAAATAATGAACCTAAATAGAAAATTCAGAACATCATTAAAATCGAATTTGTAAATGAACTATTTGATTTTTATGAAATGCGGTACAACGATATCTAGCTAATGAAAATTCTCTGAGTTTTAGGAAGGTGTCTGAATTAATTTCGTTGACTTTACTTGAGCTTTGACCAGTCCAGTTAATTCACATTCGGTTTGTCCTTTGCTAAAAGCCAA
Organism: Rotaria magnacalcarata; assembly: GCA_900239745.1. NCBI lineage: Eukaryota > Metazoa > Rotifera > Eurotatoria > Philodinida > Philodinidae > Rotaria > Rotaria magnacalcarata. The sequence goes on from OENM01000890.1 coordinate 48,367, forward strand.
TGACCATTTTGAACGCCATCGCCCGTTCCTAGAAATGAAACAAAAAGAAAAACATGTGATTCATTAGAAGATAGATTTAAGAATTCGTACCAAAAATTTTTTGGCTCAAATTTATGACTTTCAATATAAGCCGCTAAGCTAATTGTATCTGCATCACTTCCACCGATAACTGTACTAGCACCATATGTATAGCGTTCCTTAACGTATTCGGTAACTTCTTTTTCAAATGCTAAACGCCATTGTTCGGAAAGTTCATCGGGTGGATGTGCTTGAAGTTCCGATGCTTCGCGACGTAAATGATCAAATCTTAATTAGTTTTTATTCAACTATAAAAGAAATCGATTAGCTCATGAAATAAACACAAACTTGAAACTTTGTCGTGTACGAGGATCATAGAATCGACCATCGCCTAAATCGTTTGCTTCCGTTATAAGACATTCTTCTTCGGCACCTTGAACCTTCGATGGAATATATTGATCACGATTATATTCGGCAAAAGCTCTAAATGGCCAAACGAAATCGATAAAGAGATTTTTGAATTTCCGCAAGTAATCTCTTGAAGTAAAACAGTGAAAAGTCTTATTCATGGAATTATGTTTTTCTATTGAAATCGAAACGCTTTTATAGATACGAAAATTTGAATCTATCTTGCGAAATTTCCACAATTAAACGAAGTGAAGTCTTGTGTTTTCAATACTATAATTAATTTAAATTTCTTTAAAATCTTACTTGGAAACTGAACGACGCACTAATCCATCATCATTCAGCAATGTTCGAACATCTACAAAAACAAACAATCAATCACTAGTTTTTTTTTCTCCTCAGAATTCATTGTTCTACTGACCATTAAAAACCTCATTGAATTCACCCGGTGGCGCATGAGCAATAAAACGTCGAGCAATCGTTGCTTTTTCTTCATCTGTTAATGTTTCACCCATAATTTTCTTTGTTCTTCACAATCAATGACAGCGAAAAAGAAACAACTATCTGAAAAAACAACAAAAACAAAACTCATCATCTCATTCTTTAATGGAAAATGATTTTTGAACAATATCTTCATAAGATTTTCTTAATTCCATTAAGATAACACTTAATGCAATGCTAACATTTAAACTTTCGACATCATTTAATAATGGTATATAAACCCGTTTACCACTGAGCTCGACCGTTAATTTTCTTGCTTGAAGACTAATACCTTCAGTTTCACCGCCAATAATTATTGTTGCATGATCTGTTGATTTTACATCTGAAAATGCTTTCCACAATGAAAGATAATCAATAGGAATATTTTTATATAATGGTAAAAAACGATTATTCAATGATGAATATGAGCGATCTTCTGCTGTATTTGTACGTTTCATTTCTTTTCGTTTTTCAAGCATTTCTTCAAACATCTTTTTTGATGCTACAAAAAATAAAAACCAGCTAATTAACCATTTTCACCTCGCTATATCTTACGATCGTCGATATCATGATTTGTAGGTTTTTCTTCATCTGAATATTTATGATCAGCAAGATAAACTTTGCTATTTTCTGGTACATGATTAGCCATAGTTTCCCATCCGACATCATTGATCATAGGTAAACGAAAATGTGCACCCATGCCCGAACGAATTACTTTTGGATCCCAAATATCTACACAACCTTTAACTGAAATTAAACGATCACAACCAACAGCAGCACATGTACGAATGATTGTTCCCATGTTCCCCGGATCACGTACATTATCACAAATAACAGTGATCGGTAGAGTTATTCGTTGTGGAAATGAACAACTATCTGCTCGCGGCATTGCAAATATTGCTAAAATTAAGATTGGAATTTAGGGATTCAGTTTTGTTTTTTTTGGAATTATTTATCGTACCCATAACACCTTGATTGGTTTGTACATCAGACCAAGTACGAAATGCATTTGATGAAATCTGATAAACAGTAAAATTGAGATCTGTTGTTGAGAAATCGATTGTCTAAAATCAAAATTTGATATCAAGAATTTTATGCTTCCCATCAAATGTATAAAAAAATGAAATATCGACAATGCTTAACGTGTACCATCAATGATAAGAACAAAACTTAAAAGATGCTTGTTATCTTCCTTAAAGTTTATGCCGAAATCTTAGTCTCATTTAATAAAAAGAAATTACTATCGCTTATGAGTCTCTATTGAAAATCAATATTTACATCAAGAATTTTTCGATCGGTAACAAAGATTGTTAAAAGATCAGCACCGGCTTGAATTGCATCACCTATCAGCCGTTTTCCTTCAAGTAGAATATAACCTTTTTTGTAACGTTCTTGACGACTTTTTGCTTTCATAACACGATTACTACGACAAAAACGAATAGACAATAAATTCAAATGAATAAAATCAAGTTTTCGTTTACCTAAATCGAATATCATTATCGTTTAGTTGAACAATATTTTGTAGAGGATTTTTAACTGTTGCTAATTCATCGAGAAAAGCTGGATCTTTTGACATCTCTTCACGAAGTGGATCGAAACGATCATAAATAGCTTCCAAATTTTCATTCGAAAGTATCTTGCCTAAATATATAGAGACGTATTCCATTAAAATTCATCTGAATAATTTTATTTAAATCCATCCTGCCTGCTTTATCGCCCATTTTTTTTATTTGAGCAATTGGATTCACTGTATTTCTTCGTTGTTTCGTATTTACATCTTTTTGTACTGGTTTTCGTGACCGAATTTCTGTGGCATGACGAATTATAACAGATGATGGATAATACGGGATTATCAGTCTTGTTTGTTTAGATGATATTAAAGGCGATAATAGTATACGATTATATCGAAAGAGAGACATTTAAATCTGAACTGATCAAAATGCAAAGTAAATAAATAACATGAGTGTGATTCATTCGACAACGCTTAGAATATTGTGTGTATATTCAGGTAATACTAATGGACGAATAGAAACAAATTGAGATGATATATGATCATGACTACTCTCTCCCTCTGTCGGCGACTGAAAGTAAATAGAATGTAAAAGAAAAAGTGAAACTTTATCATGGTAGAGATGTTTCTTTTTATCTATGAATGATAGTAAAAAAATGAATTTTATCAATTATTCTCAATGTTTAGTATCTTTCAAGTTGATCTTATATAGATGAGCGATAAAAAATAGTGGGTAATGTTTTCTCCATCAATGATTATTACCCTCAGGATGATTTGTTCGATATATGTAACAGGAGACAGTCGTTCTCTCTAACAAGTATTTCGACAAAAGTCACCCAGCATTTATTTTTCTATTTACATAACACAATAATAAAATCATGATAAAAGGAAAAAAAACATGTTTAACCGTTTGTACAGAGTACTTATGTTATGCTCGAGTATTTTGTGCAAATTAAATTGAAAAAAAATGGAGGAATGTCCAAGAACTGAGGGAAGAGAACTTCTTTACTTCTATTGTTATTGCTGCAATGACGCATAGAAGTTCGTACTCGATATGTCATAGTTACTTCCGTTTCTAGATTTGCTTTGTCACGCTAGAAAATTTTCGAAACACTCACAGATCATATAATAATTCTTTGGTATTAGAACGCATATCGATTTCTTTTCTTGAACAACACGAAAATAATTTACATTTTTTCTTTTCATGTTTCAGTGCATTTCTAAACACTTGAATATGTCTATGATTTCCTTGCAGCGAATATTCTGCTCTTTCGAGAGCTTTTTCACAATATCGAACAGCTTCTGAATGTTCACCAGTCTTAGAAAAGAACATCCCAATATTTAGATAAGAATCACCTAAATCAGAAGAATTTGACGGAAGATTTTTTTCGTCGATGACCAATGCTTCTTGATAATATAGAAGTGCATTCGAATAGTCATTCATTTTGGCATACACCACAGCAATATTTCTGTAAGAAGTAGCTAAATCAGAATGTTTTGAAGGGAAAGTCTCCAGATAGATTTCCAGTGCCCTTTGATGCGATAAAAGCGCATTTGGATAGTCACCTACCATGCTATAGACAAAACCGATGTTGTTATAAGAATCAGCTAAATTAACATGTGTTGGCGAAAGAATCTGCTGATTGATTTTAATCGATTGTTGATAATAAGAAATCGCATCGTTATTTTCACCTTTGCTATCCTTCACCCAGCCGAGTTGGTAATAAATTGATGCTTTTTCGACATCAGTAGTCCTTTTTTTTATCAAGAAGGATCTCATAGAGATCTTGAGCTTCGTTGAACTGTCCAACTTTAATTAACAACATACCCAAACGATTCCATCCTTTGTTCCGAGGATAGGTTTCTTTGCGCATTTGTTCAGTCAGTGCTTGAAGATCTGGATCATTATTACTGGTGAGTGCTAAGCTGACTTGTCAAAGACGACTGTTACCACCAATTTGTTTCATAGATTCGATGCGAAAGATAGAATGCATAGAAAATTGAATTTCTTCTTCTCCTTTGAAATAACTGATGTCTTTCACGTTGGCAAAAGCAGTAGTCGATATAGATTGGTTAACAATTATTTAAAAGAGAATACCTACAATATTTGCAGTTTCTTGATCAGGCTTGCCGAGCAGGGGGGGGGGGGGGGGG
>OENM01000891.1:0-16102 GCA_900239745.1 Rotaria magnacalcarata
CAAAAATTGTGTTTTACAGAACTCATATAAAATAGCAGGGATTATACATTTACCCCAGTGATGCAAGCATGATTATACATTCACCCCAACGGGGGTAAATGTAAACTCGAAAAATCGGGATCAAAGAATACCCTGCAGATAGCTCTACGTACAGGGTTTTCAGTTGATTTTTTCACCGATCGATAGAGTGTCATCTTAGCTAGGTGAGTTGTGANCAAAACGTTTTTTTAAATGAAAACTAAAAAAGTTATAGCATTTTTTCTGATGCATCCTATTTTTCATTTTACACTTACCCCCACTTACTCTATCAAATTAAAAACAAAGCGCATTAAAACAGAGAATGTAAGATCCTAATGAGAATTAAAATTTATTCAGCATATATTTATTTTCATTTCGATACAGATTTATAATGTTTGAAAGTTTTACGTCTATAAAAACGAATGGAGTTAGTGTCGATGATTCAGCTTCGTTCAAATGGAGTAAAGCTATGAAGCACATGATTTGATGTTTCTCAGTTTAATTTATTCAGTTCTTCTAACTGCTTAAATCATGAATTACTTCATATATACGATAGGGGGAAAAGATAAAGGAATGTGCTTGAATAAAAATAGAATATATCGCTGACTATGAAGCAAATACAAAATGTAAAAAATCTGGAAATTCTTAAGCAAATATGTATAAATATAGTATGTCTTACATTTCAATCAATATGACACAAGCGTCATTGCTGAATTTTGTTTTCATTCAATTGTATCTACATTCCATGATGACAGCAGATTTCTTTCCAATAGCAGACGAAACATTGTGCTAATCAATGGTACAATTGAAAGAAAAAATAATAATCTAGTATACAGTCATCATTCATATTAACTAGGAATATATTTCTGATTTCGTATTATACTGACAGAACAAAAAATATCAATAGTATTATTTAATTTAGATACTAATTTCTGCATCTTGAAATTTTCAAATGGATGAATTCGTCAACATTCTGCTGCTCATATTAAGTATGACCGCAGATGTAAATATTTATGACATATTGAACGATCATTTTATGAGTTGGGATATGATGATTGATGAATTCCAACAAAGACTTGAAATTCATGATACTGCCGATCAATATTCAGAAGAAGCGTATGATTCATCGCAAGAATTGAACGAACGAACAGATTACACTAATATGGCTATTATGAATCCTTAAAACTTTATCTTATCGATATAGAATCAATTCTTTTTTTCCAAATAATAAACTTAGATTTTTTTTCTTTTAATTTGATTGTTTCGCTTTTGCCTGCTAGTTTGTCAGAATTGGATCGTTGCGAATCACTATGAACAATAGGATAACAATAGGCGCACGTGAAAAGGATTGCATAGTTTAGAATCGCTTCTCGTTGGTAATTAAATGTAAAATTGAAATAAGTTCAATGATGATTGAAAATGTCTTCGATTGATAATATATTCATGTAGAAAAAGTCACTATTAAAGCAGAGCTGACTCAACGAATTTTTAATGAATATCACCAATCGGAACAGCAGCAGCATATTTATATATCATCGACAATTACACGAACTTAATTTTTGCTTAGAGAAACACTGACCTTTCATGTCTTTCTTCGTAGACAACGGGTATGCATGATCTTTTCCCTCACACTGAGAAATAGGTTTATTGCGCTCTTTAATGACAATTTTATAGTAACAAATAGTTGTAATCAGTATGCACTTTTGCAGAATGTCGACTTTTGATAACATAAACATCATGCAAACTTGTTCTACGAGAGTTTCAACCAAGTGAGATCGTAATTGACGATGTTCACTGCTCGAATAGATTATTAACGTATATTTCAGTTGGATATCGTTGATAGAGTTAGTTTCATATGGAAAATAAGAGAAAGATAGTTTTAAAAAATTCAAATTTTTCTTCTATTCTCAAATTTACTCTCTTACAAGAAAACGAATTCATATATTTGTAATCAACATATCAGATCTCATCAAAAGATGCACGACTGAAGTCAAATCGTTTGGACTCGAACTTTGCATTGTTGAAATCCAACTGCTGCTTGATTTCTGTACATAAACAATAGTTTCGAGAAATGTTAAGCAGTAAAAGTGCTCTGCACGATTCTCATGATGTCAGTATTGTATTACATTTATGTATAATAGATATACTTTTAGTTCTATTCGCAGGTCTTTTTTCTGCAGAAAAAATATATTTTATAGTTTTTTAAAGATGAAAAAATACTCATTGCTACTCTTAGTTTATAAAAATGGTGCCCCTTCCCTTTCCCTATATTTCTAAGTAATGGAACCGCATTGAAAAAAGTTTTACATACGCAATGCGAAACTGTTAATTATTCATACAAAAAAGAAACGAAGACTATAGGACAATGTCTTTTGAACAAAGCACCAATGTATTATATTTAAAGATAGGAAAGAAAATAATAGTTAATAAAAAGTAAGATTGTATGAAGCCAGGCTAATATTGTTTAACGATGCTAACATTGGTATAGACCAGTTCCGTTTTGAAATATTAATTGTTTTTGGAAATATAACAAAGACTGAAATCATAAACCATAAAAAATAAGCAAAGAAAAATGTTCGATCCAGTACGAGTGCAACTTGTTTCCAATCATTGGCATCTTTATTTGATTTTTCGCTATTTTCAACTTTCTTCTTCATATGTCTCAAGTAATCTCGAACTTCTTTAAGATCATTTTCAATTGAACGTAAATTTAAACTAAGCGCTGTCATGGTTTCATTTATTATGGAATTTATTTCAATACCGCCATGTTGCTGTTGTTGCCGATGGAATTCTTTAAAACGTTGTTTAAGTAATTTTAGCTTTTTCGAAAATTCTTCTTCATGAAAATGATGTGTGAGAAATATATGTTCAGGTAATAAAATAGCACCGGGAGATGGTGGACCGTATCGAGATGAAGCAATATCAGAAGGTGACGCTGGCTTTCTTGGAGCCATGCAATATAATCGAGCAAGTTCTTGAAGAAAAATACGACGTATGGTCAAAGAAATTCCTTGTCGGCAATCACCACGAACATAAATATGTATAACAGTAGTAGCAAGGACGGCTGTTACAGAAACGACAACCATATTGACACAATAATAATAACCGATATTAGGAGTACCACCACCACCTGAAATCAATATATCAATAGAAATTGTTGGTATTATAAAACAATTTATTACAACTATACGATAGTGATTATGGAAGGGAAGATCTTCTGACATGATAAATATCTTTCACTGAGTTCTCTAATGGTAATCGTTTTGTAACAATGAATGTATGTATCTATTGAATAGAGACTATTTACTTTTACGATATATACTATTGTCTTGATATGATTGATAAATACTAAAACAATGCTTATCTTATGTTTATTTTTAAGTGAAAATAAAATCGTTGAGAAGAACTTTACTCCGAAAGTTCTTGACGTAATAGGTGGTTGACATTAAAAAAAAAGAATTTAAAATCATAACAAATTCTTGTCAAAATGGAATATTTTTAGAGTACTTCTATATTAACATTTTGCTATCATACAAATATGCCTTCTCAAAACCAGTCGATGACATGTTTTCTCCTTCAATAGACGAGTAAATCACAAAACACACAATTTTTCAAGGCCTATCACGATGCAAAGTTTCAAGTCGAAATTCACAAATTAGTTTTTTCCGACATTTCTAACGGGTAGCACAGCATCCAATTAAAAAAGACTGACATTAAAAATTTTATTGTCTGAATCAATAAGTTAACCGTTCAGAAGCTTTTCCGGGCAATCATAGTTCATTAGAATCTACATCATGCACATTATCTCCCGATTCATAGACGCTTAATCAGTCAGGAGATTTCCTTCGTAAGATGCATATAAAAACGGAATTTAATCTAATAAGTTGTACTCTAGAAGTGAATTATAAGTCCATAAAGGAGCAATTAATACATAGTATTCAACCCTAAGGGAAATGCTTAATGAAAGACATCTAAGAAAGATACATAAAAAAAATAAGAAAAGGAAAGAAAAGAAAAGAAAAGCACTGCGTGCCTTATCTCATCGACTATGCTTGCAATGTTTGCCCTGTTTCTTTCTTAGAAGTTTGATATAAAAATATGATAATGTTCGAAATTTTATGACTATCCAGTTCTTCTCATGATAGAAATCGATTAATCTAAGATAAGACCACTCGATTTTCCTATTATTTATTTGTCCATGATGCTGTCTCATTCTTCAAACTAAAGAGATTCACATATCAATTAATTATTTCAAACTATATAATAATTCATAGGACGTTTATTTGTGTTTTCATGAAAATTCTCTCCTGACATTATTTATCTTCGAAGTTTAACATTCATAGTAATTTGAATGTAATTAAGGTGCAGGCAATTCGAAATTTGAGTAAGAATTTATTTCAGCATGATTGGATAGAGAGCTCGTCGATTTACCCCTAGGCGTATACGTGAAAAATTTTCCAGACTGAATTTTCTGTCAAAACAACTTTGAAGAACTTTCATNCTGAAAAGCATGAATCAAACTTCCATGCCACCGCCATCCCAGTCAGTTTTCTTAATTCTTCCTATGATTTTTCAATTGTGCTTCAATGTAAGGTTTCAACAGTTTTGGAGCCCATTTGTCATTTCTAAAACTGGTCTCGTTTCAGAGAGTTTTACCTAATTTTCATGAGCAAAATATAGTTCCCATAGAGAACAGGTTAATAGCTAAAGAACAGAGGGATATTTTTCGAAAGGTTTGCATCAAACTTGTTCAGACTGCTTCTCTCTACAAGAATATTATAACTCGGGCAGCATCTTATAATAGTTTATTTAGCTAATTCTACAATAGGTAGTCATGGTTCATATAGAATAACTCATATATGAGAAAAGTTGCCATTTCTCAGCGAAGAAAAAACATCGCCCAAACCCCATACATACGCTTTCTCGTATACGTATGTTGGTTGTAATGCAATAAAAAGAACCATTGAAAGATGCATCTGTGAAGGGTTGCTGTATTTGTAAGCTACTTCTTCGCAATCTATCAAACATCTTCATGATAGATTGCTCTGTCCAACGAATTCACATTTTTTCAATCACTTCTAACTTCTTTTTTGTAATCCATCACGGTCGGCTGCTTCGCAAAAAAAGATTTTCAAAAGTCAACAGCTGTTTTACATCTGATCACATACCACTGCATCATCAATAGCCGGAAAAAAATCATCTTATTTTTTGACATGAAAGTTCTTCAAAGTTGTTTTGACAGAAAATTCAGTCTGGAAAATTTTTCACGTATACGCCTAGGGGTAAATCGACGAGCTCTCTATCCAATCATGCTGAAATAAATTCTTACTCAAATTTCGAATTGCCTGCACCTTAAAAATAATGATCCATACTCATTATTCTCAATTATCTATTATGCAACACTGACATTCATGTTATAAATAACATGATCTATTACATTAACTCTAATCAATTTTCTTCTTACCCGGAACAGATTCAGCGAGCAGAAGTAATAAAAGAAAGAGACCAGAAAATATTGATACAGTTAAAATCATCTTCGCTGGTGATTCAGGTGGAATCCAAAATACGACCATTGTCGCCGCTGATAATAGTAAACATGGCAATATTAAAATATATCCATAAAGACCTCCCTTTCGTTGAATAATCATTGTATATGTTAATAATGAAAAGCCATCTTCCGTAATAGAATTTTCTGCTGGAAGTGCAACAACTTTCCATTCGTTTGAATTAATATATGACGTCATATCCATCGCTGATATATTTTCTTTAAAAGTGAGGATAAGTTTTGTATGATCATATGTCCACGAGCGATATACTAATGAACATTGATGTATATCATAGGGAAATTTTGTTATATCAAGAAAACAAACACTAAATTGCATAGTTGTTGGTACGTATAGAATATCACCTGTATGTTGTATAACGGCGGATATGTCACGCCAATCTTTTAAACGTTCATCGGCATAATTATATAGAACAATATCCTAGAGAACAAAGAAAAAAGAAGTAAGTCATTTATATTCAAACATATTAATTTAACTATTTTACCGGCGTCCAAATAGAATCAGCAGGTAAACAAACAGTTTGTAATCCACCATAATCACTAACATTCCAAGCTAAATTCATATCTTGCCAAATGAATGTTTTCCATGTATTTGTTTGCATTTTTTGACCTGTTGAACCAAGATCAAATAATTGTGTTAATGTTAAACCAAATTGTATCATCAACGGTTCAGAAATATTTCGTATTGGACGAGCATATATAGTTGGATAATTATTAAGTAAATCCCGAATAAGACGTTTTTCATGTGTTAATCGTTTTGTTTTTGGTGGATGCGATGACGATGTTGAATTTATTGATGATGATGATTGAGAAGGTCTTGATAGAGAATTCTGACGATTTCTTGTCGTTTGGCGATCTTGATCATGACCATAATTCGAAAGAAAATCTATATTATCAAAAGAACTACATAGAAAAATTTCTTTTACACTGAAAACAGTCATTCCATAAAATATCTATGTTCTTAGACTAAAGTTAACTCGATGAACATAAATTACGGAAGCATAGTTCATCAATATCTAGGATGTGATGTCTTCCAAGAGGCTTTGCATTTGCAAATATAATCTTACTAGTGTTCAGGTTTTAACTATTTAAATCAGATTTACATAACCTTGGCGTTGACAAACATGAAAATCTTCTCTAAATACGTCTTCTTATATATATATATGTATATACATCTCAATATAATCCTAGGTTTATATTCATTGGTTTCTAACATAGAATGAAATTTATACTTTAATCTAATTTAGTAGACTCTAGTAGGCACTGTTGGCAATAAAGTACATTTAAATTATCAGTTCGACTACGATAAAAGCTTTTCTTTGTTTTCCTTTTTTTTGTAACATTTAATGGCAAATCAGTCTGTTAAAATGCTTTTTAAGCATTCCACCCGTCACATAAAAATATGAACCTGCAGAGATATTCCGAAAAAAAAACAACAATGTCCGGAAATTGCACATTTTTATTAAGTTGAAGAAAAAAGCTTTGCTGTCTCATAAACTATATTTAATCCAGCCATTCATCATTGCATAGAATGAAAAGAAATGTCACTTCTATTTCGCAAAAGCATAAATAACGTTATGAATAAAAAAACAGAAATTTTAATGATACACGCTATACATTTCATTAGATGCGCAGAATGCTTTTATTGTCAATATCAATTTTGTGTAGAGTGAAAAATAAAAACTCTGATTTTTTTGTTTTTCTAAGTTACCTCGTGAATTGGTTACAAGAATTTTTGAAGATGATTGATCTTTTTGCTGTTGAACTTGTGATGATTGTGAGAGAACAATTGTAACATTGAGCATAACAAAAAAAATTGTCATACCAATAAGACGCAATGCGGTAGTTAAATCACACGATCGACTATGACGATATTTTATACCTTGTGCAATATATTGATCATATTGAACATGATTACGTTCAATAAATTTTTTCGTTTTTTCATTTTCTAAATAGCGACAATAGTAACACATTCTTCTTTCGGTTGTCTCAGTAAATTGTAACCGTTCTTGTCGCCGTTCATCCACGGGATTTATCTAGAATATTTCCAAGCGAAAAATGTTTATATTTACAGATCTTTTTATACAACTATTATAAGTAAATGTAATTACTCCAAGGAATAGAAAGAATGCAAATGAAGAATTCTTTTTCTCTCTTTTTTCTTCTCCTCTCTCTCTCTCTGTCTCGCTCTCTTTTCTTGACTATTCGAATGCTGGCACCTGATTTAATATAGCGATTCTCTCAGCAAATATCTATACTTTGTATACATATATATATATATATCGACATTGAAGGCCAAAAAAAAGTAGTTTTGACATTCATCTGATGATGGATTCTATGCCGATAGGCAAATTTTGTTTTTTGCGTTTTCTTCTCTCATAGATATATAGATATGTATATTCAACCTTTAGTTGCTGTCATCATTGATACGTCTAACGAATATAACGTAGAAAAATTGTCAGCTACTCTTATACTTGTATGATTGGACTCATATTTCTAATTTTTGGCAACTTGAGAAAGAGCAACATATGTGCGGTGAATATCTTTATTAATCCAAATAACAAGTTAGATATATTTATATATGGAAGAATAAGATTTGACAAGTTGACACAATTAAATTTTCTTCTTCTTCTTCTTCTTCTTCTTCTATAGTTGTAGTGATGATTGCAGTGAGTTTTCACCCTTCTACTTATTTCCACAAGGTCTTCCTACTTGACGTCATTTACAATTGTTCGAGAACTATGCTACTATATGTATGAACTAGCCTTCTTATTTTCTCTGTCGAAACAAAATTGGTAATAAATAGGATCCTATTGTGTGTGAGTGTTAATAAATGACAGAAAAATAACATTATACTTTTATTATTCTATAAAAAAATAAAATACGGAAAATAGAAAACAAAAGAAGTTTGTCTTACCTCATCTATTTATGATCTCATAGTGTATATATGGTCTTATCCTATTCTCAATTATTTATCTGAATAAGCATATATACATATATTTGTTTATCTGTCGAAATTGATATGTCATCATACTCCTTGATCATTCCTAATCGTACATTTCAAGATGAAACCATCCTTAGAAAAAATCTCTGTTTTATCATCACCACAAGAATTTCTTTTTTCTTTCTCTGTTCGCCTTCTTTTAATCGATTACTTATACGTAAATAATGAGTGAGTCTTGTCATTACGTCGAAAGATACTTCATGCATACAAAGCATAAGTTTTCAGGAATGAATTAGAAATGCTTGCCAGCGGCATAGGCAGAACGGTGTACACACGCACATCAAAGCTATTAACCAGATGTTTCTAACACATATCTCAGACGGATAAAAAAATTGTTAGTAACATAGATAATGCCAAGCATAAGTCTCTAACGATATTCGATAAACAGATTGATGAATTTCTTTTTTTCTTCAAGTAATAGGGAAACAAGTAACACTAGAACGATAAATTCAATGGGTCGCTTACATTTATAACAACAATCGATTCTAAATAAGCTTGATTATAAATGACTAGAAATCACGACTGAACAATACATGATATGAATCAAGGAATGTTTGTTTGTTTGTTTGTTTGTTTGTTTGTTTGCTTCCTTTCATGCAAGCGTCACCTGCTAATCAAAATAACAACAAAACAGCAACATATTGTAGTTGTAGTATTAGTAGTCATCGAAGTGTGCACTATAGATTTCTATATTCTCTTGTCTTATGTCCTCCAAAAATAAAAACCAGCGAACACAGGACAAAACTCGGCCGTTATTTCCTTCTTATGTGCGTATGTGTTCTTTTCTCTTCTTCTTTTTTTCTCCTGGTGTTTTTCGTCTTCATCATCATCTTCTTGTTCGGCTTCTTCTTCTTCTTGTCTATTATACTATGCTAGATCTTTGCGTTTCTGCTGCCATCACCACCACCATTCACTCAGTCATTCAGTCATTCATTCATTCATTCATTCATTCATTCACTCGTGTGCATTCCTCTTTGCCTCGAGCTATCAAGCAACGAACAGAAATAATAAATAAAATAGTCTAACTCGTTTTTCTTGTTCTTCTTTCATCTTCATGCCTTGAGCATTTTATGTCCTTCTATGTCTATCGTTGTAACTCGCCCTCTCTCTCTTCTCTGTTATGAAAATTCGCTTTAGTAAGTCGATTAGAAATTAAATTATTTCGATAAAAAGAAATTTGCAAAAGCCTAGGAGGAGAAGAAAAAAAGCTATAATGATTGACAATGATGTACAACATGTTGGTCAATCGTGTTAGGGCACGAAAACCTTTTATAACTCATTGTTTAACGTGTATCGCATTAGCAATAGGAAAAGGAAAAAAACTACATATTTCAGTAGGGCGTCAGACGGCGTGCATTGCATGCATATATAAATCAAATAAAAACGTACTTGCTAGTATGCAATGAACTATATTCTGAAATTAATACATTGTGATCAAAAAAAAATGTGTCGGCAACTGAGCGTCATAAGAAAATAATCAATACTGCATCGATGTATTCTATAAACAATGTTAATTTAATTAACACCGGTGTAAGAAATCTTCAATAACGAGAATAAGAGCAAGGGAAATAAAAAAAAAATAGGAACAATAATAATCATAATCATAATAATAAACTAACAATTCATTTAGAAATATTTCCTTGGCAAAAGTCACACGCACAAAAAGAAAATGTTTTACAGAAATCAAAATACTAGTTTTGATACAATTGCGTGCTCACCCCGAACGCCCGCACTTTCCGTTCAAGACTACTTGACAAATGTATCATGATTCAATAACTGTAGTAATCGAAAATGCTTTCCTCGAAGTTGTCGTCGCTCTTCCTTTTGTCTCCCCTCCTTCTCCTCCTTCTCTTACTACTACTACGTAGTCGTAGGAAAGCAGCAAACAACTATATGTATATGCATGATTAAACAGTTAACGGCCAACTATCAAACTCAATTTGCTGTACACGATGGCAACATTGATTAGAGGCATGCGACGAAAATAGGAACCGTGTGTTGATAATCCTAGTCATCCAGGAATAAAACAAAATATGCATGTAGTTTATCAAATTAAATTGAGACGCATGATTGATTGAAATAATTGGTCTAAATATTTATTCGAATATCCAGGTAGAATTTAAATCATCATGAACTATTTTACGAATATTCTATGTTTTCTATCGGATATGAATTTGTCTGTTCAAGTGCATTTCTCCAAGTCTAATTAACAAAGAAAAAAAAATGGAATAAGACGAAGACTATACTTGAAAATGGATTAACGGCAGCATAACAACCATGCTCTCTGTGATGTTGTAGTAGTATATTGCTTTATTTACTATAAGAAAAGGGGTAATATGTAATATATATATAGTATCGTAGAACACAGAAGGGGAGACATAGACGAACATCGTCTCTATAGTCTTGAGAAGTAAAAAAAACACGTACGATAACATTATCACAACATGAAAGAAAAGAAAAAGATTTTGTGGGGAAATAATGTGATTATAACGAGAACAATTACAGGAATTGAACAATCTGATAGTTATTATTTTTATTTTGCTCTATTTTATTTTTTTTTCTTCTTCTCGGATCTGCACTACACTGTAAAGTAGAAAATAAGTTATAGAGTTTAATCAAGGATATTCTAGGAATGCCTATATGAATTCAACCAGGTTTTTTCAACGAATGGTGTTTTGCTGGTGCATAAATTTGAATTTCTACTTTTGCGAAAATCAAGCATTTCTTAGAAATCCGAAAATCAACTAGCGAATCATGAATTTTAAAAATTAGGTGATCATACTTAAAGTCGATTTTGGCATTCCTAGAATTTCGATAAAAATTATAGTGTATTAAGAAAAATATTTGACATAATATGAATCAATTCTACTACTAGTTCTAATAGTGAATCTTTAATTGTTGGATTGATCCTATTCTTCTTTAGTGTTACGTAAAACAAAAAACTTGATCAAAAAGATATTGTTTACAAGTCGATAGTAGTTGTCGAATACGATTCGATGTTCTTCCTCTTGTTGCAATTGCTTGCTTTTCTTTTTTCAAAACTGGATTCAAGAAATATTTTCTTAGGAACAGTAGAAAAAGGTTTTGTTGTATAAAATCTGCGCTCACTGAAGATTGATACGTAGAATCGTAGATAAAAGTTTTGTAAAGTGCACTTGGCTAAGTACCTCAATCCGTTTTGTAGGCTGGAAGGTTTGTTATTTCATCATTCGTGGCAAAATACCATCTATGAATGACACGAAAGATTTCTCGATCTAATGCTTCCATTCGTTGTTGTTTTGTATGAAATATTATTGAATAAATATTCAGAACGGATTGGTAGTATGGGCGAATATATGCATAATATAATCGATATGAAATTTCTTCGGATCACATATGACTGCTAGACAAACGTTTGAACACTTTAAGATTTTTGTTTATTTTCGATTTGATGTAATCGAGATGATCATTGAAGGATAATCTAGCATCTAGTATAATACCAAGATACTTAAATTTGGAGACTTGGTTGATGATGTTGTTTTCACAATATATAATAAGAATAGTTGATGAGATTGGTCGGTGGAAAAGAGTCCAGTACGTCTTGTTAAAATTTGATGGTTGTTTCTAAGTAATTGAGTAAGAATGCAGATCTTTTATTACATTGGAGACTCGTTGTGAGAGATATGGAATAAGTAATTTTGATGACCAGGCTGCTGATGGTGAGAGAACAATAGCTAGATCGTCGGCAAAGAGATGTTTAAAGTGAAGATTTAATACTGCACGATTCTGGTAGACATATTATGTCCTGGTCAGAAACCTGTCTGCTCTTCAGGTAGAATGCCATTATCCATTGACGAAAGTGTATGAGAAACAATTTCTCATATAACTTTGAAAAGCATGGAAGTAAAGATATTGGACAAGTGTCATTTAATCCACTATTTACATTTTCGTCTTGGACAATAGTATCACCTTGGCCACAAGCCAACGCCGAGGAAAACGCACATTTTGCACCATAAAATTAAAAGAGAAAGTGATAAATGTTAGATGTGGTGGGGGTGGTGGTGGGAGAAGTTTTATAATTCTATTTGATACACCATCTAATCCTGTGGAATTCTTGTTCCTGAATGATAGAATAGCTTTCTTAACGTCAATGAACTTAATATCAGTAAAAAGCAATTTCGAATTTTGTAGGTATGGATTCAATTCTCTATCCACTATTTCAACTTCAATTTCCACCGCCGATTATTTATTTCATGTTCACAGAATTGTTCTAAATAAAACTGCTCAGCTATATCACACATTTCCCTTGTAGATGTAGTAACCACATCATTGTTCAGGATACCTTGTATTGGTGGACAATAAGAAGAGAAATGTCGACGAGCTTTTCTCCAAAATTGTTGAACATTATAAGAATTGAGAGATTGGCAATATTCTCTCCACATTATCCTCTTGTGGGTAAACAAGGCTTTTCGTATGTGCTGCGAGAATAACTTTAATTGTATAATGTAATATGGATATTTGCTCCTTCTAGCTAGATGTAAATAATGTCTTTTGTGTTGTATTAGATCAACTATTTGTGGTGGTATTGAAGGTTTATATGATTTTCAATAGGATACATAGGTTAATCGTGAAGAAGATACAGACAAAAAGCGTTCATAAAGAAAGAAAAATTTTATTTTGTTCAACATAATTGTAGATAAATTGTTCCAAAAAGAAGAGGTAAATGTAATAAATAATTCAAATGTAGTCCAATAAGTACGCTTAATTGGAAGAAAACGATCTTTCGATGGTACTGAGTGGTGATGACCAAGAGACAGGAAAGTGATCACTTCCAATAGATGGAAGTACAGAGAAAGAACCCGACATGTTCATAGATGCTAATATTAGGTCGATCGCTGGATTTGATCATGTTGAAAGTAGGAACAAATTTATTAATAACTTGAAGATAATTTTCATTTAGCCATTCAAATAAAATTCGTCCTTTTTGATTTCCGTTTGTGTTGGATCAAGAGTCATGTTTAGCATTTAAATCACCCAGTAATATAGTATTTGAATTGCGACGTAGTATATCATTAAGAAGAATTAGTAGTAAATTTTCATTTGGTGGCGAATAGCAGGTTGTTAATTGTATTTGGTTTGAAGAATTTCCTAAATCAAGAACAATCAGATTACAATTATTATTAAAACTGGTGACTCCCTGCACTGGAATAGAACAATGTGTAGCGATCAATACGTCACCAATGGCAATCCATCCTTTCTGGTAAAAGACTTGAAATTTTTTCAAATGCATTGAGAAATATTTTAATGCATCATTATCATGTCGTGTTCCATTCAATGCAATAACATATACGTGCAGTGAATTCAGCAATTCAAGTAAATCATAAAGATGTAGTTTAAGACTACTAATGTTTAATAACAAAAAAGGTAAATCGTTTATAACATTGAGTATGCCGATTGTTTGTTGCCGCCGTATATCCCATTTCTTTAGCATATTATCTAATGTTGATACCGTGGTCCATTCTGAACGAAGATCTTGCAAGATTTTGATTTGATTTTTAGATAAATTAGTCATTGGAATCATTTGAGAATCTTTTGGTATGGGAGTAAATATATTAAGATTAGGATTCATAACTTGTTGCTTGAAAGAAATCACTATTGGATGATGCATGTTCTTGATCATTTGTTTTGGCAATCGGTTACTCCATTAATATTATTATTTGAGATAATATTTTTTAATATGAATTAATCTACCAGTTTATTATACAATGGAGATATTGTTTGTTTATTTGAACCTCTGGCTTTTAATTGAATCTGACTTGAAATTTCTTTTACAAGTGGACAAATAAGTTCATATATACAATATTTAGTCAGATGAATATCGTTGCTGTAGTATTTTAATTTCCTATTGATAGTCAAATTTTTCATTTAGGTCATCTTGTTGTCATTCTAATATGTAACATAGTATTGTTAATTTTTTTGTAACATATTAACAATGTTCATTGGCTGATTGTTGTTATTGTGAGTGGTTGTTGACGTATCACCGTTGGCAGCTGTTCCAGCGCCAAACAAATGCTCTTTTATATTACCAAACCAAATTTTTTTTTGCGATTGTTGAGTTGTTGAAATGGCTGGTTCATTAGAAATCTTCTGTCATTGATTCTTTTCTTGACGTTTTTCTGATTTTACCGGACAACTTGAATTTCCTGCCATATATTCACCTTGACGATGTGCACATTTGATAGCATTCATACAATGTGGATCATAAGGATGGTGCTGAGCACATCTGAAGCAAACTGGATTATTTTTATTTGGACAATGAGCTTCAACATGATCATCATAAACTTGACAATTGTAGCATCGTAGTATTCGTGTTGGTGGTAAATATGATTCAACAGCAAATGCAGTATTATCATTATCTAGTAGTATACGTTTTGATTTTTAATATCATTGATAATTTCTTGTATGAAAAATCTACACGAATTTTTAATAGTGGACGTTCACCAGCTATAAATAAACGTACAGCATGTACAATTGATGGGTAATGCTGTTCATTCATTCATCATTTTCGTTTGGTCGAGTATACATCGATTATAACGTTCCTTTATCCTTTTCTTTTGATATATCCCTCCTATGACTCATATTCATAAAGAGGGGTATCAGTCGCCAATGGCTCCTGAACTATATGAACAACGGACACCGGTGTCGAACCGGAAACCTACGAATGAAAGAAATACAAATAAACGTCCTAGAGTTAATGTATCGCCACCAAATCAGCATCAAGATGAACTGCATCAAAGAATGGAATCAGAACCTCCTATGATGACTCATCAAACAAATATGTCAAAGATATCATTTCCACCGATCATCATCAANTTCAATGTTGAACAAAACTTTTCAGTGAAGGAAATTACTGATGACTTAATCTTGAAATGGAAAAATCACCACGGAATTAATTTAGCGATCACAGCACGATTTGGCCATTTGCACTCTCTTCTTGTTTTTGCAGATGACTCATCAACTTTTGAATCATTACTAGATTTGAGTCGATGGCCACAAACATTAAATGAAGTCGAGATTCAAGTAAAAGTTCCACGCCAGCTTCCATCTGAGTATTCACTTGTTATTCAACAATTTCATCGTAACTGGAATGAAGATGAATGGCTACCAGAATTACAACAGCGATACGTTTCCTTATACAAAATTACACGATTGCGAGTAAAAGACGGTTCATCGTTAAACGCTGTTCGTGCTGATTTCAAATCTATTGAAGAAGTTAAAACTCTTATAAGATCGGGGAAAATCAATGTTGGCAGTATGATACATCCAATAAAACCTTATCATTTGCCAATACGCATTAATAAATGTTTGAAATGTTTAAGACATGATCATACAACAAAAAGTTGCTCTCGACCACGTTTATGTCCAAAATGCGCTGAAGAACATACACTTGAACATGGTTGTCCGAATCAAGAAAGATGTGTCAACTGCGGTGGCGATCACATTTCTAGGCATTCAGCTTGTGCAGTCGTCCAGGAAAA
>OENM01000891.1:16136-27936 GCA_900239745.1 Rotaria magnacalcarata
TTATGCTCAAGTAATTCAAAAACAACAACTTGATCATGGTCAACAGAAAAATATTGAATACACATTATCGTCTTTTTTGAACAAAATGGAACGTCGGTTAGATGAATTTTCCTCTCGCCTGTCATCACAATTATGTGAAATCGAAAAGAAAATCAATGAATCGTCTAATCGTCAGGGTGAAATAGAAAGTCTTATAAATGAAATAATTCTCCCATCTATTCAAGATATTGGCCACATATTATCACAATCATCTACAAATCGAACTTCCCAAGAATCATTCAAAAAGTTTAATGAAAAAATCAAAGGATTATTGTCGAATCGTCGATCGAACTTAAATCACTACTACCATCAATCAACAGTCAATCATATAGATATTCCGAATTCAAATGTCGCTCATCAGTAACTCAACCTCTCTGCAGTTTAACAAATACAAATATATCGAATTATCAGAAAAATTACTACCACTACTGTACGGTCTTTCTGAACATCAAAAACAAATTGGGCTTGAGACATTACAAGAGTGCTGTTGGACCTGGAAATTAGATGAACTTTCAAATTTTTGGCAAAAACAACATTGTCAACCAAAAATACCAGTAAATTGGCTCTCTTTATTGCACTACAATATTCGTTACTTTAATTCAAATCAAGCCGATCTCATCGATATGGTGCATGCCTTTTCTCCATCAATTATCTCTTTGAACGAACTTGGTTCATTAGTTCCCGAAAAAATTATCAAACGACTTCTTTTTTCATACAATGTTTATACAAAAGAAGGTACAAACTCACATGGTGGTGTTGTACTCGCTGTGAATAAAAGACTAAAAAGTCATCTGG
The DNA here is from genome assembly GCA_900239745.1 of Rotaria magnacalcarata. Lineage (NCBI taxonomy): Eukaryota > Metazoa > Rotifera > Eurotatoria > Philodinida > Philodinidae > Rotaria > Rotaria magnacalcarata. Next base: position 16,971 of record OENM01000891.1, read on the forward strand.
TAGAAATTAATGAACCGAATGTTATTGCTGCTCGAATTACAATTGAAAATGANNNATCGTCCTGGCAGGAGATTTTAATGCCAAACATACGGATTGGGACTGCTCACAAGTGAATTCCAAAGGAAGAATATTAGCTGACTGGCTCAAAAAACACAACTTGAATGTACTTAATAACGGCTCAAGGACCTCTCTACGTTCTAATACAACTATCGATCTAGTCATTTCCAGTGAAATTCCAGAAACAACTGAAAGTCAAACTTTGCCATATATGGGTAGCGACCATCTCCCAATTTTTACGAAATTCTTACGTCTAAATGTACTAATCGACATGCACATCGTACCGTGTACTTATTGGAAACTTTATTCATCGATTCTCACTATTCTATTTGATCAACTTCGAGCCGAAAAAGAAAACTCAATGAATGATTCTATTAACACCTACAATTGGTTCTTGAGCTTTGAACGATTTCTGGCAGCTCTCAAACTTAGAGTAACAAAATGGAAAGAAATCAAACGAAAACGTCCATCAATTTCATCTTCACTTCGAATACTTATTCGTCATAAACACTATCTTCAAAATCGATATCGACATTCAAAATATGAAGAAGATCGAATAAGACTTCGATCATGGAATATTCTCGTCAAAAAAGAATTTCAAGCAGATAGACAACGAAAATGGGAAAAGTTCATTTCAAACGTAGCTTCACCGAATCCGACTTCTTTCTGGCAAACCGTGAAGATGCTGAACAAAAAGAAATCCGTTGACTTTTCGGCCTTGACAGATAGTAATACAATATATAGATCACCAACAGATATTGCGAAGTGCCTGGAGCGTCATTTTACCGAACGGCATTCAAAACCTATACTGGATATGACTAATGATCTAGAAAAAGAAGCTGTTGATGTATGGAAATTATTCAGTCTAGCTGATATTGATGATATAGAATTAACATCTAGTCAATCAGATCTTAAATTTAGTGTACAAGATATAAAAGGTGCTATTCGTTCATTAAGAAGTAAAAAATCATCAGGTTTTGATCAAGTATCGAATGTAATGATCAAACTTCTTCCAGAACATTACCACGCTCTGCTTACACAAGCCTACAATGATCTTTTTCGAAATGCTCAATGGGGAAAAGAGTGGAAAACACCCCGAACTATATGTCTCAATAAATCGGAAAACCCAGCTCCAACAACAGATCAACTACGCCCAATATCTATGTTACCAACATTCAGCAAGATATACGAGAGGTTATTTTTAACTAGATTCAACAGCTGGACGACAAGAATGAATATATTACCAGCTCAACAATCAGGTGCTAGACCGCATCAAGCAACAACGTCCAGAGTCAACTGCTTGTTAGAACAAGTTACTCAATCCCTTCGATACAATTCATTCACCCCGGTCGTGTACATCGATTTTCTACAAGCTTTCGACAAATTGTGGCAGCAAGGACTTCTACTCAAGCTTTATAGACTAAACTGTCCTGCTTCCTATCTTGTTTGGATTGCACATTACTTCTCCGATCGGACTCTTAAAATTGACTACGGAGGTGTGGAATCGGCCTTAGTTAATGTTGAAAGAGGAGCTCCACAAGGTAGCTGCCTCGGTCCTGTCATGTATGTCATCGCTCGTCATGATATCCCGCAATGTTTTGAACATCCTACACAAGTACATGCATATGTGGACGATATCGCACTGGTCTACATTCCATCCATTCATTTGAAATTCAGTTCGCAAGCAGTCGAAATTGAAGAACGAATCAACAACGATATGACTGAGCTGCTAAATTACGCAGACAAATGGCACCAACCATTAAACCCAAATAAAACTGAGTTTGTAGTGTACCACAAGTCAGTTAAAAGTCCCAATCTAACTATTTTCTATAACGGAGTCAAAATTATGCAAAGAAAGAACTTCAAATATCTAGGATTTCATCTCGACGCAAAGCTATCGCTTCACAATATGATTGATGCCCAATTTACAAAACTAAGGAAAGCTTATGCAATTTTAAAATTCATCCATCGCCAATTCCCATCATTCTCGGAATTAAAAATGAAATTCTTTAATACTTATATATGGCCGCACCTCTACATGATGGCATCAATCTATTGCCTTTTCTCAAAAACTGCACGTGAACGATTAGCCTCATTCTACCGACGATGCTTAAGATTGATCTATTACTTATTCCAATGTCCTACATATGATCTCCATCAACACTTTCATCTACCCACGATTGAAACAAAATACAAACAAAGCCTGCTGAAACGCATGAAAAGTATCCAAGCGTATGAACCGATTCTCCTCGAATGCACCCTTCAATACAAGCACTTATTCACTCAACTGTATAATCACTATCGTATTAAAGCGTACCTAAGGCACATGCCAGTAGGTCGGCCGAGCAAAAGACTCTCAGCATTTCTTGAAAACGATAGTCATACCTTTTTCGATCATCTATGCGAATTTGTCTTTTCTTAAGCTATTTGTAACTTCTTTTTCTTGGTTTCTCGTCTCTTTTTGAATTTTGTGGTTAATAGGCCTGTACATGTGACCTTCTGAGTTATCAGATAGCTCGGTATAGATAAGACGGTCAGCGCCGTAAGGTGAACTCGTCATATCAAAATAAATCATGCATAATAAAAAAAAAATGGGTAATGCTGTTTTCATTCATCGCCAAAAGCTTGAGCATTCTATTGACTGGGGACATTTTGAACAGCGATTGAATAGCCCGAAGGTATTTTATTTGGTAGATTAAGTTTGTATTCACTGTTGCAGATCATAGAAGGCCAATTTATCTCACATATAAGATGTTCGAATTGTGCTGTAGTGCTGGGATAGAGTAAAAAAACACATTTGACTGTCTGACATTTTTGTATATCGTCCACAAGTTTAATTTAATTTACTGTGCTTATTTATTTATTTGATTACGCTTAATTCTGTTGTTGGATATCGATTGTTATCATGTAGTGTAATTCGAAAAGGTGGAAATGTTTGGCGTGGTACTTCACGATGAAACCAAGTTGAAGAGTCATTGGACTTTATCTTTGATTGATGATTCGTATTAAAATAAGACGTTGTTGTAGTTGTTTCTGATGCTGGTTTTGCAGCTTCTTGTTTACTTTGACCTAACTTGGATGGATGTTCATCAACTTCTATATCACAATAATATGCTTCTTTCCGATTTCCTTTTGGTGTATGACTTGATGATTCATATTCATTTGGATATTGAACAGATTTTGTTTTGTTGTATAAACAAAATGTCTGTTCATTCAAGGCACTATCGTTCAATTCATTGTGATGTGGGTGTAGATCTCCAACGCTATTAACTTCAACAGAACTCATTTTAGTTATTGAATTAGTAGAGTTCACGTGCGTAGTTGCTCACGCGACCAAACACGTGGACACTATAGTGATATACACGAAGAACAGTTAGAAGAAGAAAGCGTGACCGATATTTATCGTATCGTGTGGAAGAGTGACTCCCTGTGATGTATGTTGACAATGGCATGAATTGATATGCAGAAACATAAATAATTACCATTAACCTAGAAAAAAAACGAACTTAAAAGTCGATAGATTGCGACATCTGATTTTAAAATTTTTGGAGGTCATTGTCAATGCTACAGCATAGAATAAAATATGGTATTTATTATTATTATTCACATTTAATTGTTTCTAAATGATTGAATCATAGTAGTAAACGACAAAAAAAAGTCAAATTGATAATGGCTAATTCTAGTGAAAATAACTCGAATCAAATGGAACGTCTTACGACGTGTCCGATTTGTTTGGATAAATTTCGTTCACCAAAAGTTTTACCATGCATGCATACGTTTTGTTTAACACCATGTTTAACAAATCTTGTTGATCCACGAGCACGTTCCTTGCGCTGCCCTGAATGTCGTCGTGAACATATTATGCCATCAGGTTTAATTAAAAGACTTTTTTTTCTTCGTTGCCATTGCCATTTTCTAAATGGATAAATTTTATGTTTAGGTGGTGTTCAAGCATTTCCTGCTAATTTAACCATGATTGGATTTCTTGATCTTCAACCATCAAATATTAGTCAATCGGACAGTTGCTTTGTATGTAAAGAACAAAAAACGGGTAAAAAGAATTCTAAAACATATCGATAAATTGTTTTTATTACCGTACAAACGTAGCTCTTACAAAATGTCATGATTGTTCAAAATACATCTGTTCGGATTGTCGTGAAGGACATTTACGTGAAGCATCTTTCAATGTACGATCGGTTGTTAGTCAACTTCGTCGTGCACTCCCTAGATTAAGCGATAAAATAGCTTCATATGAACAGAGAGTGAATAGTGTTAAAACTAATCATGAACAAATTCAACGAGAAATAACATCGGCTATTGCAGCACTAATTCAGGAATTAAAACATCGTGAAACAGCTTTGTTTACTGAAGCTGAAGTTTATATGCAATCACAATTAAGGTATAGAAAGACAAATTCATAAATTTTAATTCGTCCTTTTTTGTTTGTTTGATATTTAGAATGTTTCGTTTACAACAAGAAACAGCAGAAGTGGAATTAGCTAGTGTAGCAAGTTTTTGTGAATCTGTTGAAACATCATTCGCAAAGTAAATTATTTTTAATCGAAAGAATGTTGTTTGATAAGATCAACAGTCTTCATTCGACGTGCAATATCGAATAATAGATAAAGTATTTTCATAGGATTTTAAGAAGGCACATTAAAACCATAGTGAATAATATATTCCAGTAATTCGATTTACATAAAAATTTCTCTACAATTAGTTGAGCAGAATTATTTAATACTCGTCAATTATTTTTATTGAATAGCTGTCAAAATGTGTTTCTTATTATCTTTAAATAGAAGTATACTTCGACCTTGTATACCATTGTTTGCCTAATATGATTGTTTGAAACGCTTGAGAAGTATATTTTCCTGAGGAATGATGATCAACCGTGGAATTTCCTCATAAATTTTGTGTATAATCGTACTCCATACGTACATCAATAATATTTGTTGTTATCTATCATGAAATATGTCTTTGCCAAGTCGGCAGATTAATACATAAAGAAAAAGTCTACAATTACAGACTGTCGGGCAGAAAATTATATCAACATTGCAATAAATATGCTTTGAAGACACAATTTTTCTACTTATGAATATTCGAGCACATGACGCTTTCTATGTTTGGATATGCATAGGAATTTTAAGTGTGTGGAAAAAAACAGTTTTGCTGTTCAAGCTCTAGAGAAGTCACCGAGACATAAAAAGATTTTAATCCTCTGGAGAGATAAAAAAAAACTTTAAATACAAAGTATATTTCCATATTCTTATCACACTAAGATGCTCAGAATCGGAATACGAAAGGAATGAAATTAAAAAAATACTAATCTCTTTAATAGTCCATTCCCTAGACTTTTCTCTCCCGAGATCTATAAGTGACAACGTTTTTTTTTGTCACTTTCAATAGTGTCAAATCTGTCAAATATCAGAGCATAATGAAGTTATGACTAATACATAAGAAAAAAATTTTATCATAAATAAAATATGTTTATATATTCATAGATCTAGAAACATGAATATTTATAAAGCGTGAATTAATGGGCTTTACTATAATCCATTTTTAGAACTTGATGGAACATTGTTTGTCTACGAAATATTGCTAAAGTATTTCAAAAACAAAGATGACGTTATCTAGTAGAGATAGCCCTAAGGCTTTGGATAAACTGAAAATTCTAAATGAATTAATTTGATAACATAATGATGACAGAAATGAAAATACAAGTCTCAATAATATTAAATGTGTCATATATTGATGTAAACGTGTCTTTTCAAACGAAAGATTCTTAAATTATCCTACCTATTCTTCTATTTATTTATTTTTACTTTTAAAGTAGTCAAACAAACAATGATATTGATTTAGCCAATATGCGATCGCAATGTAATCGTTATTCACAACAAATCGAAACATTGAATGGTCAAGTGCCAACTGATGTCCAGAAGGTGAGCAGGTAAAGCATGAGGGAGTATATAGGATTTGAAATATATCTATCTATAATCAAAAATCTTGTCCAGTTACGATTTACATTCGACAATCAAGCTACTATATCAGGAAGTATTCAAAATTTTGGTCATTTAATTGATGTTTCCAATCCACCACAATCACAAATTTCAATAAGTCAAGTTGTTCCGATACCACAATCGCGATTTCAACCACCGAGACAACCGAATTCATCTATGAATTATGTATCAACAATGTCAAATCCAATCTATAATCAAGATCAATCACAAGTCAATCAATGTAAATCCAAACATACAAATAGATTATTTAACATATTCCTATATTTCGTTTATAGATCAACATTTGGAGAATTTATATTATTCCCGCGGCTCAACAGCTTCGAGACCACCTCCGACATATGCATATCGTCCAACACATAATCATTTTTCTGGAAGTGCAGCTAATCCATTTGTAGATCTTAGTTTAACAGTTCCTGCTCGTTCGGGAACATCCTATACAGCATCATGGGATTCACAAACACCACATCGTTCTTCATCAATCTTCGGACCGAATCCATTTGCTGCCTCGAATGTTCGACCAAATCAACGACCACAAGCACCACCGGAACCATCACCACGACGAAATCATGTGACAAGCACTACAGCAGCTCGATCACTCGAAGGTGACTCTCGGCCAATTTTCGGTGGTGGTGGCGGCCGAGGAAGAGATCTCGTTACTACAAATCCAACAAATATCCAAGAGTCAGTACCACCACCACCAGCAGCTCCTGGTTTACAAAGACGTGGAACATTTGTATTAGAAGAATCGACTTTACCTAATCTACCACAATCCGGTGCTCAACGACCTCGTGATACAGTAATCGTTCCAGAACTTTATAATGTACGAGCAAGAACTCGTGCTCAAACACCCGTGGCTTTCACTATTGATCTCAACGAAGCAGCACAATCATCGCCTACGCCAACAACAGGAAATGGAACTACTTGATTTTTTTTGTTTTTCATTATAAATGATTTACTCATAATATTGTTCGTTTTTTTTTTATTTTTATCTTTTTTTCATTATTACTATCTGTATTCTATATTTCTATTCAATGTTAAATATAATACATATTTCGCTAAACAATGCAAAAGAAGAAGAATTAACTACGTTGTGACATTAGAGCAAGTCGTTGTTGATAGTCGATTAAATCCTTTGTTTTGATTTGATTTATCTGAAACGATAATAAAAGTCGTTAAGATACGAGAAAAGAAAAGTCTTTTTACATACAATATTTTCATATTCTTTCATTTTATTGTTCAAATCTATAATGCGATGTTTTAATTTAACATGTGTTTCATTATGTTGTAATAATTGCGTATCGGTTTGTTCAAGACGTTCATAAGCATTGGACAATTTCATGCGTAATTCTTGATTTTCAACAGTCATTTCTTGAACGATCTCCTGTTTTTGTTCGAGTAATGTTTCAATTTCGCATGTTAATTGCCGTGAATGTAAACGTAATTTATTCAATATTGTATTCTGATTGCAAACAAGATCTTCAAGATAGGATAGCGATTGATGACGTTCTAACTCAAGTTTTTCAATGGTTGTACGAAAATCTTCTTCACGTTTATTTAATATAACAGTTATAGCGTCGATATTTTCTTCACGTGATCGTTCAAGAGTTTGTTTAATACTTTTCAGCATTAGATTCTAGATATAAAAAAACAAACGAAAGAAAAGGTTTATTCATTTTTAGTAAGAGAGAAAAAAGCAAGGTAAACTACCTCTCGAGTTAGACGATTGATCTCTTCTGTTAATTCAAGACAATGTTTTTTAGAATTTAACAATTCACCTTCAATATCATTGAAACGATTTTGAGAAGAGCCCAGTTGATGACGAAGTTGAAGTATATCCTGATATAAATAGAATATATTATTCTTCTCGCTCTCTTCACAGTACTGATAAAATTTATAGTCCTGTGACTAGATCTCGATTCTAATGAAAAATATCTTACTTGATTGCTTTGTAATAATAATTTTTCGAAGTCCGTTCGAATTTGCATTGTATTTGAATTTGCTTGATCACGTTCACGCATCGCCTTTTGTATTTGAAGTTTAACAGAGTCCGACGCCTGAAATGAAATCACTTTTTCCCGATAAGATTTGCGACGAAATAGATCATCGAACATTTCTAGAGAATCTCATGTCGCGCTAATGATGTGGTGTTTCTCAACATGGATATTTTGAAATTCTTACTTGACTTAGATCAATTTCTTGTCTGTGTATTCGATTTTTCCATTCATCTAAATCAGCTGCCAAAGAAGTTTTTTCTCTAGCTAACCGATCGATGGTTAGCTCATATTGCGAGCATCGTTCTTCTGTTTGTCGCATCTAAAATAACACGAGTTCGTTTGGGTCAGTTTTTTGATTCTATGCTAATCTTACTTTTTCGGAATTTTCTTTTACTTTTTCGTCACATAATTTTTCAGCCTTTTGTTTTTCAACATTAATTGTTTCGTTCATTTCATCGATAAATTTCTTTAATCGTTTTTGTGTTTCAACAAGTTCAATTCTAGTTTGATCACGTTCAACAACAGCCTACATAACATTGCCAAAAAGAAAAAAGAATGTTTTGAAGGATAAAAAAAGAACTCTATACTTCATTCTTTTCAAATTGACTTTGCTCAGCAATTTGAATGCATTCCTGTAATTTAGCTAATGCACTTTGTTCTTTCGTTTGTGCTTCATCAAATTTCACTTGGATTTGTTGTAATTTTCGTTTATTACTTTCATTTTCTCTATAAATAAATTCATCTCGATTATTTATGCTCTATGATAAACTAACTAACGTTAAAATATTGGCGAATTTTTCATTATGCTCAGTAGAATGTTGACCAAATGGAAGTAGAGCACCGCATTTAAGGCAATTCATAAGATCATTGGGTGCTTGCCAAACTGTTTCATACATACTTAGTTTTTCTCTAGATAAAAATAAATTTATAAGTTATACTGTTAATCAGTGGAACATAATGAATTGGACTCTGTAAATTTTAGCGATTGATCGAAAATCTACACTGTAATTTCATAAAAACGACTAGCATCTATTCTAAACTATTAAAAAACAATCTTGAATATTCTAGGTTAGATCAGCTCAATAGGCGTGAAAATTATTTTTTCATTCCCATAAAAAATTCTTCTCTTTTTCGCTCCGTCTCTGTAGTTTTCCAAAGAACAAACTGTTATTTTTAGAATTAAAATTTGAAACTCTATATTTTGATCTATAGCTACATGAATTTCAATGAGAGGAAAAAAACTGAATCGACTTTCAGCTCTATCCATTATGGGACACTGGTTATTTTATTTTATGATACACACTTTGCATCTTTGAGTTCGATTTCAAGATGACGCATTTTTTTCGTATAAAGATCAGCAATTTGTGACTTAAATAAAAGATATTTAAAATTATGTATTTTTATAAAATAATTTTACTTCTTTATCCGTCATCGATTGTCCTTCATCAATGTTAATTAAACGCAGCATATCGGAAACAAATGTACTACGAATTTCTTCATGCAGCCGATTATTTTCTTCAACTAGAGCAACAACATTTGATCGAAGTTTTGCATTATCATTCTAATTTAGAATAATACAGAAAAACAAATCATTCGAAATTATTTTATTGACTACCTACACGAAAGTTTATGTGTTTCATTTTTTAGACACTTACACGTAATGCTTCATTTTCATGGCTCAATCGATGACTTATCTCATCAGAAGCTTGAACAAGTAAATAAAGTTCATTTGATTTCGGCGTATCTTTAAACGCCTATGAAATAATTAATCAATAGATAAGAGAGTGCTAATGATTTGTCTATACTTTAGGTGAACTTGAATGACGTGTAGGTGATGAAGGAGAACCTTGACGGTCTAATTGTGTAAGAAGATCACGGAGTTTATCAGCTGCCGTGAATGATTTACCTAAATTTTTAATCATAGGCAAATAGAAAAATTCATATTTCCTTTTTTTTTCCTTACATACCAGAGCTGATGGTTGCCATATTTTATGAATTAAAACGATGAAATTATTAATAAATTGTCATAGATTCATTTCTTTTCATTTCGAAAAAAAACCACAATTCCTTTCTTTTTTTTTGTTCTTACAAATCATAACCTTAAGAAAGTCGTTATTGGTTGACATCATACTTACCATTTTGAACGTTGTCTTGGCAATCGGAAGAAAAATAGAGTGACATCTAATTTCTTGAGTTTTATGATAGATGGTATTTGGATGATATTATTACTAATAAATTAATCGAAGAAAATCATTTTTAGATTCACAATCGAGACGTTTCGTATGCAAAATTATGAACCAATCAAATATTTGTATTTTAAATAATATTTCAACAAAAGTTTAACATACGTTTCAATTTTCTTTGCTTTTCAATCTCGATGTCCGCGAGACAGAATTAGGATATTGTAAAACTCGCACTATCATTCAGTAACAACTTCTCATGCTAAACACGCTTCAGTCTTTTGGTTACCATTGATATCTTTCAGCGCGTTTGAATCAAGTTTCTCTTTAAATTAATGTAGTATCTTCAATGAACAATGATTGAATAAGACTTTTCGTAAATATCCTTTGGTTATTTTAGAAAAAGAATACTTGTCATGCCAAAGTAAAATACTTCTGAACACTGTGATCTCTCCTCTTGGATACACCTCTTTGTATATTACGTATGAGTAGATCTTTTTGAAAAGAGTTCAACTTCATCGATGGCAATGCCTTATAAATTTGTATATTGATAAAATTCGATGAACAATTAAGATAAATTGATAATAATCAATGAATGACAACGCGATGAATTAATAATTAAACATGCGTGACAGAGTATTCAGATCTACACGATAATAGACAACTGCCTTTCTACAAATAAAACAGAAAAGAACATTAAGTAATATATATATATATA
>OENM01000891.1:28437-53221 GCA_900239745.1 Rotaria magnacalcarata
ATATATATATATATAGACTTCTTTTACTTGATTGACGAGAATATAGAATCTTTTTTTTCCTTCTCTTCTATTGATTGGTTCAGCGTATATTGTATTTCATTGTACTATTCATTCAAATACTAGCTAAATCATTTAGGAAAATATATATTTACATACATTCAGCACACACCCTTGATCGCGATACAATAGCTTCTCCACTGTTCTGTGTATATGAGAACGATAAGTTCTTTTTCTGTTCGTCTACTTGCATCGACTCCGTGGCGCAACGGTAGCGCGTCTGACTCCAGATCAGAAGGTTGCGTGTTCAAGTCACGTCGGGGTCAGTGTTTAATCGTTTTTTGTCTCAAATATTCGTTTAGATTCGAAGAAAAAAAAGTTACTCGAAATGATGCAAAACAAGATTCCGAGGCGTAGTGGTGGCGCGTCTCATTCCAAATCAGAAAATTGCGTGTTTGAGTCACGTTGGATTCAATCACTCATTATTTTTGTTCTAAAATTTTTCTCCATTCCTACAGAAGGAAACCTGAAATCAAAACACGGTGTAGTGTGGGACTCCGTGGCGTAACGGTAGCGCGTCTGACTCCAGATCAGAAGGTTGCGTGTTCAAGTCACGTCGGGGTCAGTCTTTATTTTTTTTGCGATTCGTATTCGAAAGTCCTAATAAGGAGAAACATATAAGTTTCAGAGTGAATTGTATAATGATTGAAGACGCATTCGGTGTGTCTCGTTCATTCGTTTTCCAATAGTAATTAGAACAGCTATTTGAAACAAATGAAAGCATCGCATTAATACCAGTGCACGGTTATGAGACTAGTTCATAATTTATAAGATGTGTTTTCTTTACAATCAATTTACTGATAGAAAACCATCGACTTTTGTTTTTCGAAAGGGTCACATTAATGATTTTCAAACAATCTTTATTATATAAAATAAAATATCATACAAAATGACGTATTATCAAATGATTTCATGTTTCATCAATGTTTCTCCCACTGTAGATAAATCTTATTAGAGATACGTTGAATTTTGAAAGAAACGGCTGATTGCTCGGAAGAAATTATTGCTTTGATTTTTTGCACCATTTCATCATCTGCAATGGGAATCGAAAAAAATAGAAATTGTAGATTACAGTTGTTTTTTGTTAAAACCAAACGAATGATGGACTCTAATTGAATATAATCTTTACATTGTATATTTATATATTCTATTCTTGGACAAAGATCAATAAAAAGATCGATATGGTTCAAATCAAACACCTGCTCAACATTTATTTTCATTATTTGATTCATAGTTGGCATCGCACGAATCGTATTATTCTGTTCTTGGGTTAGTTTCATATTTTGATTTGAAAAATGAATAAATAACGTTAGTGAATCAAGATGAGGTAGTAGATGTAAAAATTCAACAAGAACAACAATAGAAAAATATTTGAATTCAATATGTAAACAGGTTATTTTTGCTAAAGACGAAACAAAACGAATATAATGGGCAAACCACTGAGCAGGATGTGGAATACGGCATTCATGAACAGTCAGTTGTGATATTGGCTTTATAATATTCATACATTCTTGTTCGGTTACGATAAAATCAGTGTTATCCCATCGCTTTCTAAACGAGACATTAGAAATTGTTCATTTTTTCAACGACTAGAGTTATTTCAAAATTCTCAGGATCGTCACCAAACAAGTGGAAAATTATTATAGCGTTTAATAATTATTTCGTTCTCGTTCTGTGATTCGACTATATTTTTGCGAATTTTTCGATTTTTTTTCTAAAGACTTGATTTTTATACATATTAGAGTTTACAGGGAATTCTAGCATTATCTCTACAATTTACCTATTGGATTGAATAGAAAAAATTATCTCCAAAGGTGACCAATGATTAAAATCAATTTCAATGTTAAACAGCCATTTCCGCTCGATCCAAAATGGTGATGTAAATCGATTGATAAACAAATGATAGGGTTGAATTTCAAAGTAACCAAAGACAGCATCATGATATTTAAATTGAAATGTATGTAACAAAGGCATATGTTTCGTTATTAATCGTTCCCATCGATCAGCATCAAGATAAGAAATATCTGAACATGGATTAAAGCATAGAACTCGAAGTTGAGAAGATATTTTCTTGATGAATATTTCAAATTCATCAAATTTCAAGTAACATAACGATATGGAACAATATGTTAAATTGAATATATTTAATGGAATTTCTTTCGAAATATTTCCATACGTAGGAAATAAATTTTCACATTGTAGACGACGAAGTTTTGGTGTAAAAGGCAGAATATCATATAATCCATGAAGATTGCAAGGATGATCGATTATCAATTGTTTTATGGAAGTCATTGGTTGATTAGAAGTATTTGATATAAAGTTTTGTAAAGAATATCTTCTTGCCGAAAGTTTACTACATTTTAAGTTCGGCAAACGAAAGAGTAAATGATAAATTGTACTGGAATTACTCAAAACATCATTAAGGCAAATATTCAACGATGACAGGCTAGGAAGACTGGTTAAACAAGGTAGAAATGATGTAACTTGTTTGAATTTAATTCCATGAAGACTAAGTGCTTCGAGTCGACTAAATGATGAATCAATAGGATGCAGTACGACGTTTGTTAGCAATTGTGATGGAGTCCATAGGTGAAGTGAAATAATTCGATGTTTGTTGGGTATAATTATTTGTTGATAATCCTGGTCGAATAATTCTTGATGTGAAGCACAATGATGAAGTTTTAATCGAAATTTGGAACTCATAATAAGACTTTCGAAATGCAGATTTAAATTTGAAAATGCATAGAATAGATCTCGACCATCAAGATAATCAAAGATTTCATAGAAAAGTTCATTGGATAAGTGTTCAATAAAAGTCACGCGTCTATTTCATAGAAAAATAATAATAATCTCTAAATTGAAAAATTTAATTTTCACTGACTCATTTTCGTTCGATGCTAATAAATAGAAATTACAAGGAAAAAATTTTAAATCAAATGAAAGATTTTTTATCTTACTTCGCGGTCTTTTTGTATCGTCTTCCCACAACCTATCGACACTTAAATGTCGTTTGACTGGTTTCATGTATTGATCACAAGAATACATGATCTATAACAACTATAAAATATTAAATCGACAAGAGCGACACACACGTTTTTCATGCTTCTATAAACTACTGTGAAAAGTAAAAATTCACAGTGAAATTTTATTCGGTGATTTCCAACAGGAGAAATGAATCAGACGCATACATAGTTCATACGCAATTTAGATGAAATTTTCAATCTTGCGTGTGGGTCCCAGGCATGACATAAAAGTCAAGTTTATTTATAAATACAATATATTTGCAAACGGAGCACTCTTTTCGCTGGATACCTTCAAGAGATTCTCTGTATCATTAGATCTATCTACAGACGAAATTCCATGTCAAAGTGTTTGAATCGTTGTACCAACAAGTTTGAGCAAGCATGCTGCATTGTTTATTTTAATTTCTTCGATTGAAGCAATTGGTTGGTTATCATTTACCCTAAATCAATCCCTAAAAAAAAATCCCTAAATTCAAAAAATCGTTTTTACATTAGTTTCGCAGAATCAACGTTAAAACGAAATTTTGAATTGAGGGATTGATTTAGGGGTATGATTTAGGGTAAATGATAGTCATTCAAGCAATTGGATATAACTTATTTTTAAACAGCAGTATCTGCACTAGATTTTATGCAAACCATAAATCTCAATCGAATCTTTGATGTATCAAAACTATAAAAGTATCCATGTGGGAAACAAAGAATAGTAAATATCTTATTTCATAGAAGAAATATTTTATAAATTTATTGAGCAAAAACAAAAAAAGCATATAAAAATTAATATTTTTATTGTAGCTGCAAATTATTTATTTTATTACTGAGCGCATTGGAAAGAAACTATGGGAATTTCAGATTGAACACAACCAATTATCATTAGTCGGTACCTAGAAAAAAAAAGGAAAATTAATCAATAAAAAAAAACAATTTCATCATGTCTCACCGAAATATTTTTGACCGAAATGATTTGGCGGTATTTTATTTATTTCTGAAACGACTATTTTTATATTTGGATAACGCTCGCAAGTTTGCTTGATGCCTTCAGGCGTTGAAAATAATGTAACTAAAATAATATTCGATTCTCTACATTGATATTCTTTCAACAAGACTCCAAGACCAGCTAACACCGTTGAACCCGTTGTAATCACAGGATAAGTAACAAGAATATGTCTTCGCTGAACATCAGCTGGCAATTTGGCATATATAACTTGAGCTTCATTTATTAATATTTTACCTATTCTTATAGATCTGAAAGAATCGGATGAAGTCAATGAAACATATCGAAGACTTGTAGATGTCTACTCCGTCTAAACATCTTTTCTCAAATTTTGATAGCGATTGCGTTCTTTTAGGATAACAAGTTATTCAATTTCTCTTTTTCTCTTTTTCTTATTGTTAGTGATAGTTGTTAGATGCATATTGAAAAAATTCTATCCATAAATATTAGTGTGTTCGAAGACATTCGATAGTAATTTACCTGCAACATTCACGAATGCCTTTCTCCATAGCTTCTCCGCTTCTCATTAATGATACACATAGAGTTCCTTTTTGATGGCGTAGACCATTGAACGAATGGCCCGTTGGTGTTGTTATCTCGCATGATAGATATGGCAATTGATCGAGTGCAGCTTCAACAGTTAAACGTATAAGACGGTCAGCATAAAATTTAAAATCACTTCGAGATGTTGCTCGGTCGCGTAGAAGTGTATGAAGTTCTCGTAATTGATTATTACTTCTCATAATATATACATTTTTAGGATATACTTCATCTTCAATTTCTTCTGTAGGAACTTTTTCTGTAAGATCATTATTATCGCATTCAATGGAAGACATCTAAAATAAAAGCAAACACTGTTTTTGTTACTAACATCAAAATCGAATAGAATCAATGTTTTTCATTCCTATATACAAAAGTATTCCCATTCGACACATATCTACCGAAAATTATTTTCATAGTTGCACGTAAAAGATAGATAGTGCAAGATAATATGTTTCATTCTTACGATGAAATTATCTAGAAATCAATGATAAACTTATATATTTCTGTAAAAAAAATGTGTTGTGAAAAACCAACAAAAAAAGGATTTCATACACAGGATAATAATCGTCAATTACACCTATAGAATAGCAATAGTTTGTTCACGGAAAGAAAAACAAAATGAAGAAGAAACCAAGGCTTAATCAAAGGCACACAGAGTATAATTTGTTTCCGTAAGAAGTAGAAATAAAAAGCTCTAGTCGCTATGCAATATGACATACGACCTCGAAGGTGGAAGACACAAAACGAATTACATCACTGTTGGAATGTCATTCATCAGTTATTGCTATGACGAGTCTATACAGTCCTTCGATCCGTTAAAACACGTACAATCGATCCGAGTCCAGTTGCTGCAAGAACCTATGCGTAAATTTAAAAAAAAAACATTGAAGCAATAAAGTTTTCTTTTCTCATTTGTCTATAATACCTTTTCATGCCATACTAATAAAGCACTACTTGAGTAATCTTTTGAACTTTCGAAACCTTTATAAACATATTTCATTAATGTATCGCGTAATGGTACTGGAATTGAATTCACAGCTTGTGATATTTCATTTGTTTTAATTTTCATCATTGTTGATAATGCCATAGAAG
Organism: Rotaria magnacalcarata; assembly: GCA_900239745.1. Classification (NCBI taxonomy): domain Eukaryota; kingdom Metazoa; phylum Rotifera; class Eurotatoria; order Philodinida; family Philodinidae; genus Rotaria; species Rotaria magnacalcarata. The sequence goes on from OENM01000891.1 coordinate 34,144, forward strand.
CAGCTTTTTTCTAAAAGAAAATCATTCATTTTGATGTGTAGCTTTCTTTGAAGTAATACGTACTTTTTTTTCAGGATCTTTAGCACGAACTGGTGCATTTTGAAGAACATATTCTAAGGCACGTACATATTTCATTCTAAAAGATTCAAAATGAACTCAGTACAAGATGATAGAAATAATTTTAACTTACTCATCTATGAATCGTTTCCATTCGTTTTCATCAGGTTCAACGACATTAACTGATAGATCATCGTCTTTATCGTCATATTGATTCGCCATAATTTTATTTTTACGCTTCTTTTTATCTGAAATTAGAAGAAAAATGTGTTGACAGTTACATAGACTTTTATTCTGCTAAAAAAAAGTCACCGGGAACTAAAATCTATATAATTTATTTGTCATATTGCTGTTGTGTCAAAAAATGTATTTGCATTTTTGATTTCATCATATCGAATCATCAATAAGCTGACAGTGAGTCATATATGAAGATAATATTCTACTAGCGATATCTATTACTATCAAAAATTTCATAAACTTTTAATATTATTTTTTCTCAGAGATAATCATAAAATGTTTGATTGAAAAAACATTTGCTTTGATTTTAGTTCATATTATTTATATAAAACGATTTCATTGGTTGATATCCTCGAACAGGAAAACCGTAAAAAGAAAACAGGAGAGAGTTCTCTTTTTTACCTAGTTATACGTATATTGGTGATCAACTATTGAAATATTCAAAAGTTCAAGATGGCCAATGTATCAGGGAATGCACCTTCCAATGAAACCAACAAATCTTCGAAAATAGATGAACAACAATCAGCTCAACCTGCATTTCCTAATACACGATGGATGAATGTAACAACAGATTTGTCACGTAATCCAGGTATATTTGAAGATGTATTCAAGAAAATAAAGGGTAAATATCAATTTAGTTCTTCTATTCTATTTAGTATTCATCTATTTTCTATTAGATTTACTGCCACCATCATTCGAAGGTGCTAAACTATCGGTTACTAAAATGCTAAGTAGTCATTTTCAAGTTAGTCATTCAATGACATTAAGTAGTGGATCGAATAGTGGGTATAAATTTGGAGCAAATTACCTTGGTACACAACTTTATTCTCAATCTGAAGTAAAAAAAAGTTTATCATTTATTTTTTATCATAGCAGATTTATTTTCATAGGTATTTCCTGTTATTTTGGGTGATGTGGATCCGAATGGAAATGCCAATGCCCAAATAATTCATCAATGGAGTGATAAACTTCGCACACGTATATTAGCACAAGTAAAAATTGGAAATTTTTAATGGTTTCATTTCGACGGATTTTTTTAAAGGTACAATCATTTAAAATGGCGGGTTATCAATTGTCGATGGATTATCGAACTCAATTTACAACAACAACCGTAACATTAGCAAACGTTGACTTGTTTAGTAGCTCTGGTAAAATAGGAATACGGGTTTTGCTCTTCAAAAACAAAAATTGACTTTAGGTATCGCTGTCTTACAGCATTTAACACGCGTAACAAAAAACTTAGACATTGGTGCTGAACTTCTCTATCAATCCAATCCAATGATACCTGGTGGCCATATTGGTATAACTAGTTTTGTTTCTAGATATCGAGGTACGATGAGCTAATTCGACTGCAAATGGATGAATTTTGTTTTTTGAAATTAAAGGTCTCGATTGGTTCACTGCTCTTAAACTAAGTCCAGCAGGTGTTTTTAATGTTGGTTATTTTCATCAAAAATCAAACAGTCCATTACAGTTAGGAGTGGAATTCGAAGCATCGCTTGCAGCTAAAGAAACTTCTGCAACATTTTCATACCAATATGATCTAACAAAAGCTAATACAACTTTTCGAGGTAAAAATAATCAATCATTCGAAAATTGCTAGACTTGATTTTTCATGTGTAGAAAGCTTTTAAATTAAATTAAATTCTGTTTTTAGGTATGCTCGATACGAACGGTCTTGTAAGTGCTGTGATCGAAAAGCGTCTTGCACCATTGCCATTTACGTTCATGTTAAGTAGTTCATTAAATCATGCTAAATCTGCCTATCGTTTTGGCATTGGTTTGCTTATCGGTTAATATTATTCTACTCTCCTTATGAGATCAAACCAGCATTGTTCTTAGCTTATTTTTCTCTCTTGTCTTGTGTACCGAAAAAAACCAGTTTCAATTCAACCGGTTGGTTTTGTATTAGCCAACCTGTGGTTGGTCTTTTTTTTCTGTTATTCTGTTCGTTGTTTGTTTTTTTCTTCTTTCTTCGAACTGAACAACCGATATTTAGGCGATTTGTTTTCCACTCTTTAATATCCAATAGAGAAGAAAAAAAAAGAAATTTCTTTTGATTTTTTTTGTTGCAGATAAATTGTAATTATGGCTGATGCCGGATTTTTTAAAGTATGTCTAATGGAAACGTTCTAGAGGAAAATAATTATTTCTATATATACTATTTTAGGGTACTTCGGCTGAGCAAGATAGCCGATTTGCAAATAAACAAAAGAAATTACTCAAACAAATGAAATTTCCTGATAATATTGATGTTAAAGTAAGAGAAGAGAATCGAAAAATTTCCTAACTAATTTACTCGTTTTCTATTTAGATTGACATGTTAAAAGTTAAACTTGATGTATTAAAATCATGGATAACAAAGCGTTTACAAGAATTATTAGGTATTGAAGATGACGTTGTTATTGAATTTGTTTTTAATCAATTAGAAGATAAGGTTTGAAAAATAAATATTCGATGAAAGAAAATATTGTTTTATTTATTTTGAAGAATCCTGATCCAAAAATGATGCAAATCAATTTGACTGGTTTTCTTGGTGGAAGTAAAGCACGCTTATTTATCGGTGAACTCTGGAAACATTTAGCTAGTGCACAATCATCACCCGATGGGATACCAGCAGAATTTGTTGAAATGAAAAAAAGAGAATTATTAAAACGGATGGTAAGATATTTTTAAAACTATTATTCTCGCATTACCGAGATCTGCTTGTGAGTCAATAACATATTGCTAGACTGGTATGTTTCTTTTTTTTCCTAGGAAGAAGATGATCGATTACGCGATATTCGCAAGCGTGAAGAAGAAACCCATCGGCAAGATATAAAGCCTGATATCGAGAAATTGGATAATAAACTAAACGGCCGAAATCTAATGACGTCATCGAATAACAAATTACGTAACGATAATCATGGTAGTGGTGAATATAAATCGCGACCACATTATGAGAGTGGTCGACGACGCTCACCACCAAAGAATCGTCGACAGCGAGATTCACGTAGTCCGGATTTACGATCAAGGTTAGTTGACTAATTTTAAAGATTATTCACCTGTTTTTTTTCTTTCTATGCAGACATAATGAGAAAAAACCTATTCAAACGGTTGAAAAGGATGAAAAACCATCATCCAATCGAAATGATCGTCACCGTTCACCATCGAAATCTCCTATACATAGTCGAAGTCCAATAAAATCATCACGTAAAAATGACGAATATCAACATCACTCATCGTCGTCCTCATCGGAATCTACTAATAAAAAGTCCTTGAAAATAACAAAACAGCCTGAAACCATTAAACCAAAGTCAAAGGCTCGCTTATCGTCTTCAAGTTCAGATGCTAGTGATTCACATCAAAGAATCCATAAATCCTCACGTAGAAAATCCGTTGAAATATTAAATGATTCCAATGAAATAAAACGATCGAAAATTGATGATCAACTCAAAAAACTATCGGTATCAAAGACGAAACGTAAATCACCTTCTCCTCTGCGCTCAAAACAACCAACAAAATCTACTTCCAAACCAGATTTGAAACCGAAAATATCAACGGTTAAAGAAACAAAGAAACCTAAAAAACGAGATCGAACATCGTCTAGTAAATCATCATCAGCTTCACGTTCAAATTCCAATTCAAGTTCACTCTCTTCCATGTCTAATTCCGCGAAGAAAAAGAAGAAAAGTAAATTTAATCGACTGTTTGAATCTAGCTCTCATTCGTTCTACGTACATTTTTTTCTTCTTTAGAATCACAAGTAACCAAATCGAGTTCATCAAGTCGGTCGCCTTCACTTGATCGCAATCGCAAGTCCGACAAAAAGAAAGATGATCACAAATCAAGAAAGCATAGTACCCATCATAATAGGTAAAGCGCTTCTCGTTGAGATTAATTAATCTTTTGTTTTTCTCCTATAGTAAATCTTCGTCGAGAAAGCGAACAAAAAATCATCGAAGTAGTGATAGTAAACGAAAATCTCATCGTGGTAAGTTAATTCAATCGTATCTACATAGTTTAAATAGAATCAAATCTACAGAAAGTAAAAGTAAAACTGAAAGAAGTTGGTCAATATGAAAATATTGGACATTGAGTGCTACTGTATATTTTGTTTCTAGTCTTGAGCTCTATTGCAAATGGAAACCCATCAATTTAGATCACCTAGACAAATCAATAACAAGAAAATCGCATCGAAGTGATTCAGCCAAGAAGTTAAAAAAAGATAAAAATCAGCATAAAGCAGAAAAAAAAGATTCGAACTCATATCAATCAATATCAACTAACGAGATTCCAGTTCCATCATCACCAAAACGACCACGACTTGAATCACAAATTAAAGAAAAAACGCCACCAATAAAATTACCGGATAATAATGTTAGTAATTTACTTTTCTAAGAAAATTCTCTATCTTTTGATTACAATAGAAATTCCAACAATTATCTGCACCGATCAAGCCAACTCGAACTGAACGAATTGTAAATAATCGGCTATTTGTTTTCTCTTGTCTCTTTATTTCGATTTGGTTTTTTTCTAGGTTGTATTAGAAGAATCTCGAATCGATGCTACAGATTCGGTTTCAACACATGTATCTATTGCAGCAAAATCAACGGATCATGAAATAAAACATCAGAACAATAGTCAAAGTGAAGATGAAAACGAAATTGATTTACGTGAACGTCTTCTACGTGAAAAAGCAATTAAATCCATGCGACGTCGGCAACTTACTACTACTACTACTAATAATAATAATACCGATGTTCACACAAAAACTACTAATGATCGAATTGTTTATGAAACGCAATAAATCAATGATATAAAATCTCGTTAAATCAAACTTAGAATGTTTTGTTCGTATTCACTTTCATTCTTCAAGTGTGTATTGCGCCATACATTGCTTTCTTTCCTTGTCCTTGTTCATGTTCATTAACACGTGTATACTATTAAATAAAACAAGTTTAATTCAGAGTAACTATATAATAAGATTTCTTATTTGCTTGGTAGAATTTCATATCGTGTTTATTTACTTTGACGGAAGATGAATTTAATCGAGTTTTCGTATCTAGACATTGCGTGATATAAAACTCGATTACTAATGCTGATAGGCGGAGGCATCTTATTTGAAGTATGCTCAATAAAATTGTCGTTTATTTTATTTTGGTTACAATTAAAATTTTGTTTTCTAATTAATATAGGTTAGATGTATAGAACTTGTGTAGCCGATATGGCACCACAAATGCTAAGAAAACTAGCGACAATAGTTACGATAACAGTTGAACCCGCTAAATGAACTAATGTTCCCATTGTTGATGATAAGCATAATTGTGCCAAAAAGACCATACTACTGACAATAGCGACATCTGTGCCAATGCCACGAATCTGTCCGTGTGTATTCGATCCATTTAATTGAGCGAACTATTTATGGAAAAGACAGAAAAATAGCTCGTCATTCTTCAAGAAAAGAAGGAATACCTGATTCGACGTATGATATTGTGAAATAAGTAGGTAAGGAATAGTAAATAATGTTGAATAGAGTATACCAGCGACAGCTGAAAATACAATGACACCAACACGATGTCTTAAGCATCCCATTAATAACATTCCGATAGCATAGATGATTTGCGATCCAATATAAACTCGCTTAATACCTTGAAACAAAATCTGCAATCGACCAAAATTTAAATCGAAATCTAAACATACCAAAATAATCGTTGAGAGCTTGTATATTGTATGAATAAATCGAGCATGATATCGAATAGATTGACATGCCCCACGAACCAAATCGAACACCATCATTATACAATAATCGTAATGGATCATTGAAATCAAGCGTTGGACTTCCGCCTAAATGAAAAAATTATTTAAAAACTTTTCATCTCAAGTATTGTTGATTACCGAAAACAGCTTGTCCAACAAAATCAGTAAAATAAAGTGAATATGAAACTAATGCCATCCAACAGAAAAAATTCGTTAAACACAGCCATCGTAATGATGATGGCATATAGATAATTGATCGTATATAATCCAAATAGGATACTTTCATGACATTTTTCGGTGATGTTTCATAGGGACTTGTATTATTAGCATTGTCACTTATATTTTCTGAAGAAACATATAATCGACGTGATGCTGACCGACCAATACTTGGTATTACATTTGTAATATCAGTTGGCTCTTTTGATGCTGTTAATGTTAAAATCATACAAATGATATAGATAATAAATACTAATGTAAATAGAACATGGATATGATCGCCCAATACACGTTTTAAAAATGTATGTTCCCATGGAATTCCACCAAGAAAATATCCTAGACAACCACCTAAGCCAGCCATGAACGTAAATGTTGTGAGACCCAATGAATGCTGGCTAGGACTGGTAACATCAAGTAAATAAGCTCGACTAGGACTTTGACATGCATCACAATCAAGATCGAGCAGAAGAACACCGAGTACAGTTAATGTTGCACCATATTTACGTGATAATAATGGATTTAAATTTTCTTGATTTTTCCTACCGGTTTGATTTCCTACTTGTATATCATCGATATCTTCGTTTTTTACATCTCCAAACCATTCTCCAAATAACCGACCTAAAATCATACTTTATATTTCTTCGTTCAAAGTTTCATTCTTACCATTTGCAACCAATGACAGACCAATCAAAATACCAATTGAATAAAGAAATATAAATGGACGTCGTCGTCCAAATCGTGTATTACATTTATCACTCAATGAACCAAGCGCTGGTACAAGAAAGAAACCAATTAACGGCGGTAAACACCATGCCCAAGTCATGAAGACAATAGGTAAACCCATTTGAAGTAAAATTGGTGAAACGAAAGCTGTTTCGGCCGCATAACAAAATTCAATACCACATACAACAGAACTTAAACGTATAAGATCAAATTTACTTTTATAACTTTTATTAATTTCATAGTTAAATTGTTCGTATGAACTTCGATGTTGAAATTGTCGTTGAAAAAAATCGAGCATAATTTTATCAAAGGAGCAAGTAGAATGAAAATCAAAACTGTCATGCACTAACCCGTGTCATCAGTGAATGCTTTTCCTAATTGTGATTTCATTTGATATGGCACATACAATTTGACAAAAGAAGGGATGTGCAAGCTTAACATTTTTTTCTCTTTTCTTTCTCCTCTACTTATTTTATGCGACTTTGAATGCATGTAAAGTCAAAAGTCTAATTGCCTTCTACGTAGTCAGAAAAGATAATTGAAAAATATTGATGAGATTGATAAAACAAAAAATCTGATTTAGATGCTTTTCTTCTATAGAAAATGCAATCCTATAGAGGATTACATGGACTTGTCTCTTAGGAGTTAATCAAGTCTATTAATTTCTATTTTGAAGTAAATAGTTACTCGACGTGATATTTCCAAAGACAAAGTTCTACAAAGATTGATCTATCATATTTCTTCGAAGTATTACTTGCTTCCGGAAGAAGAAATAATAGACTTTCTCGTTTCACGAAGATGTTCAATTATGAGTTGGTATAGGTTGAAACATAACAGTTCATGTGATAAATAAATAAGTCTTTGTTTTTCTTGTTAAAAGAAGAAACACATTATCAAAAAATATGGAAATCCATTTTTAGCTTCACTACCTTTGCTTCGAATGTATAAATAAGAAATCTGTTGCATCTAACTCAAAAAATAGCTCGTGATGCTGGTGCCATATTTTGTTCGTAGAACTACAGATCGAGAGTTGATTGATGATGCAAAAAGATTACAAGTTACTACAGGGTAAATATTACTTGAGATGGCTCCAGAAATAATTTACTAGTTCTGATTTCGCTTAGTTCTAGATATACATGAAATTGAAGCTACATAGTAAACGATATTTTTTCAGTATTAAATGAACTGCATAATACTCAACCAGTGAGAAATGAGAAAATGTATGATTACAATGATTATTATTTTTTCTTTTAACACGTCTTAACAGTTGACCTTCCTATGTAATGCATTACTTGAGAAGCTTCAACAACACAATGGGAAAAAGTATGATTGAGAACTTAATTTGCAACGAAATATAAACCTTTTTGTATCAGTGCACGTAGTATCAAATATATAAGAAAAGTGGGGGCGGTGCGAGTGCACGTTGATAGTTGCAATAGTGTTGCTGTGCATCAGAATACACAATATAAACCTAATTCCTTCGTCCCCACTAATGCAATAGAATTTGCATCTACTCTATTTCACTATCTGCCGAAGAACATCGTTCAAAGATTTCCTTCCAAAAACGTTTATAGTTTTTCATTATGTTTCGGTCAGTTCTTTAACCAGTCAGATCAAGAAGCTAAACATTACTTCAGTGAATTCCAACAGTTAGTCACTTCCTTCTTGATGTGCACTTCAACAGTAGATGATTATTCAATTATCGCAGCAAGCCTTTCTCTAGTAAAAACAGCACAGGCAGTTTTAACAACTGATTTCAGATACACAATCCTCTAGTTGACTTTACTCTGATTAAGCTTTCTGCGCTAAAATCAATTTCCTCCAACAATATTTTTTCAATATGAGACTCCAAACCGGATTCTCCGATCCTGATTGCCTTTGGTCAAAATTTTATCAGTCGAGGGAATAAACTAAATTTTTTCTCGTATAATACGTTTATAATTTAGTTTCTTTTCTTTTCCAATAATCTGAAACATTCGCTTATTTATCGTGTTTCTTTCTGTTCAAATTCTTTAAACATCAATTCGACGAATTCAAAATAAATTCGAAAAAGAGCCAACGAAAACAAAGTAAACTAAAATGAGATAGAATGAGAGACATAATAACAGATTGAGTTGGGTGAGCGAACTAATCGAAGCGATTTTATTCAGCAAATACAGGATGAACAAGATACATGTCACTGTTTCTTTCGAATTTTTTCAAATGTTTCTCTAAATTTTGAGAGATGCGAATAAGTTGAAGATAATTTCTCTTCTCCAATTTCAACGGTTTGCTGAACATATTTCACTGACATACTATATTTTTGAGTAGATAAATATAATTTCGACATATTATGATATATTACAGCTAAATCAGGATAATTTTTCTTCTCGTATTTTCAATCATTTCTCAAAATATATTAATGCTGTTGAATAATCTTTCATTTCACGATAATTTTCATCTAAATTTATGTATGTTGTTGCACAATCGAGATGATTACATTTCACATTCTCTTGAATATTTAACGCTTTTTGATGAAATGCGCAGTGCTTTTTCATAATGTCCTCTAAGTCGATAAATATCGCCAGTATCACTGTAAGTTATTCAAAAACCAGGATGTCTTTCTGGTAAATTGTTTTTACCATTTACGAGACAATTTTTTAAATATTTTAATGCTGCTGAGTATTCTCTCAAGCCTCGATATATTCTTCTGTAACAACTATACGTAATTGAAAAAGCAGGATTACCTATCATGAATGTTTTTTGTTGAATTTTATACGCATTTCGAAGACGCTTCAGCGCTACTCCATGATTACCCATTTTTTCGTGAGAGTCCGTAATATTCATATAACTACTAACCAATTTGGGAATATTGGGTGACACAACTTTCTTCTCAATTTCCATTGCGTTTTCGTAAAATTCAAGTGCTGTCGCGTAATCACCCACTTTACCATACACTTCACCGGCATTGCTGTAGGAAATAGTCAAATCAGGATGATCCGGTGGGGATGTTTTTCCATAGATTCCAAGTGATTTTTCGTAAAATTCGAGTGCTGTCGCGTAGTCACCCATTTTCAAGGGGGGACGGGGGGAAGCGGCTCCTGGATCCTTGGATTCTGTGGATTCTACTGGGTTCTTATGGGTTTTAGTAGATACTTGAAGATATGCGAAGATCAGTATCAACTCCTTATCGTTGTCACTTGCTTTCTTTTTAGTCTAATATAATGACTTATCCTGTTAGGCTAAGTTGCTTTTTAAGGTTTTCTGTTGTAGCTTCTTGAATTGATATTCGTCTTCGCAATATAGAGTCTCTTAATCATTAACATCCTGTACAAGGTTATCCAGCAACTTAATTTGCTGTCAAGGGAAAAGTTTTAAAAATAACTTGTAAATCTCATGAAACACATGAAATTTGAATTTGTTTTTCATAAAAATATGGGATAGAGTGATGAATTTATTAACTACGTAGTAATTAGTAATGATTCATGTGTTTTTCACTTTTTGCTATAGCATTCACTACTATATTTAAAACAAAACTTGTACATAGCTGTCAGTTCATATATTTGAACCGATCGTTGCAAACCAAGTCATACTGATGTACTTGCTAGAACTTTGCAATTTAACATGCAGAATTAATCAATATACAGGCAAAGTCGTCGGTAGAAACAAAATAGTATTCTTCGTTTCAACAGTATCGTCTATATTACAAAAAGGCTAAATATTTTTTTCAGAAGTATTGTAACACATGCCTAGTCATAGAATAATATGACAAAATAAATCCTACGGTTCTTCTCTTTTTGTGTACAATAAAATCTGTAAGGTTTTTTTCTAAGCATTTAGATACAAGAAACGATATATAGACTATTTAGATCTTTGAAAAAATGAATGGTCACTTTCGTAATTTTTTCAAACACGATGAAAATCATAGATCCTACGTATATGAGTGTCGTTGTTTTCCTTAGCAACTGCAAATTGTTTACAATATTTAGATAAACTCATTAATCAAAATGGATCCTAGCGGATTCTAGAATCCATCAGGAGCCGCTTTTCCCTCTTGTATTTTCTATGATGAGTGTCTATCAAAATTCAGAAAATGTTTTTATGACCAAATAACTGATGAATATTGGTAACAGACGGCTGTTGTTGTTAGAATTTTCTCAAGAAACTCAATTCAATGTTTAGGATTACCAACAGAATAAATAATGCGAATTGGTTTATTTCATTTCTTTCACATATTCAAAATATGCTTTTAGATATGAGTTTCGTCAAACACGTTTGGGTTTTTCTTTCTTCTTTACCATCATTCATTATCTATTCTTACGTGACGTTTTTTTATTCCTTCGGTGTATATTTAGCAACAATTCGAAAAAAGATGCTTAAATAGACAGAAACAGAGCAGAAAGTATAGTTATTCTATAAAGACAAGCAAACAGCATCGGTCACGAAAATTCTTATCTACAATAACATATTATAACTTCGAAGTATACTACCGTTTCTATTACTTGGGTGTGGTGAGTAAATATTTTGGAACGTTGCTGAAGCGAAAGAAATTTTTTGAATGTAATATAATTAACATCTAGTAACTGCCCATAAACTTATTTTATTCATCAATCGAAGTTAAAAAATCAGTACTGGAGGGCGTGTAAAGCGGGTTGACTAAAATCTGTATAATAGCACACTGCCACCCTTAGTGAAGTGAAAAGTAGAACCTGGAAGTTTATATTCGTTTCCCTATGAGAAACTTAGAATATGTAGAGCCGTAGCATATTACCCATAGTTTTCGAATTTGTTGTTCTATATTTCCCGTCTGTAGGGTGTAAGATACTACTTTTATTATTTTTGGTTTTAATTTGTGGTTTGATTTAGTGCTTTTAATTTTTTAAACAGTGTCTAGAGTATATTTTAAATTTATCGGTCCTAACATAGTTTTATTCATGTTTGAAGTGCTACCAAGCAACTGTGACTTCATTTAAATTCAAATTCAAATAAGGGATCCCATGAATCTGAAATAAATTCTACTTGCGATTAATTCTCTCGGTAACAAATTAAGACAATTAAAGTGAGAGCGTTCGGGATGATCGATATTGATTGTGTGAATCTGTAATGGCTTGATATAGGAGGCTACATTTAAGACATAACAGGAAAAGAAAAAGAGATAGGCTTAACAATAGCATAGTATTATAGTTTCTTAGTGAACCATATTTTTACAAATTAAATAAAGTTAAGGATTTCGTTGTGAATCTTGAAACTCAATTAAGTTCCATATGGTATCAAATTGTTTTACTCTACTGAACTTTTTTCACGAATAGTGTAAAGATCATCATCTCGTAGGATATGATAAAATGATTGTAACAGTTTAAGAATATCAGTTATACTTACACTAGTATTTGTTTGCCCAAGCTTCTATTTCATTGGCTTGATCTTATAATCGATTTTTAAAACCAGCGCCTACTTAAATTCTAAAATAACGTATCATTTAATTTCTGCCAAAATTTATTCAAAAGGGATAATATTGAGATGAAAACTGTTTAACCCGTAGCCTTAATAATATATTTTATATCTATAAATCGTTACTATACTTAAATATCTTCTTGCAAAATCTTACCCTTCTCTTAAAATAAGTATATTCAAACATGATGACCACTATTAATTATTTATGTTTTCTTAGTTTTCAATTAAAAAATGGCTGCAAAATTCGTTGATATTGAAGAACAACATCCTACGCAACGTTTTTCGGATATATTGGGAGAATCAGGTCGAATGCTGATGCCCAGTGAAGGTTATGAAAAAAAACCTCTTGTTACACTAGAAGAGGCTGTGGAGCCCATTGTTGAATATGTACCTGATGTGAAACGAAGGGTCTACTTTGCGAAAAATAAATGTACAGAGCTTTCACCAGGAGAACTATCTATTGATGAAGCAGCATCAATCACTCTCTACTCGATGGAATGGCAGCCGCAAGACAAGTGTCTTTACCATGTTTTAAATAAAACTTTAAGAAATGAAAATCGGCAAAAACTGACACCTTGGTTTCTTTTTCTCAAATTGATTCTCACTGCACTGGCTCACCTTCCGTCAATGGCTCGAATGGTTTATCGCGGTGTTAAACAAGATCTCAGAAAAGAATATCCAAAAGGAAAGATATTTGTTTGGTGGGGATTCAGTTCTTGTACGACCACGATTGATGTACTGCAGAACGAACTATTTTTGGGTAGAACAGGCCCAAGAACATTCTTTACGATTGAATGCGATAGTGGCAAAGATATCCGAAAATATTCTTGCTATCAAGCTGAAGATGAAATTCTTCTTCCAGCTGCAAGACAATTTAAAGTTGTGGCATGTCTCAGTCAAGGTAACGATTTTTATATGATCCAACTCAAAGAAATTCAGCCGCTATTTCCACTCATTGAACTCGTACCACAAGTAAGCATTAACATTGATGACAAATTATCAATATACATGGTTTTCTTTTTTCTTTTAGCCATCACCATCGCCAGCAATGCATATGTAACATTTTATCATAGACACAATAATACTTGATGACCTTCTTTTTTTAATTTTAGTGTACCAAAGCCACCAATTCAACCAGCAGGTAGGAATATTCAAAAATTGATAGATATAGGTTAACGAACAGTACGCAAGAATTACATATTGATCATTAATTCAATAGATTTAATCAAAAAGACCGAGTTCTGTTCCTATTTAAATGTAAAAGATTCTTGATAACTAACAAACTAGTCTAGTCTTTAATGAATACTTCAATAGAATTATCATCTTTATCATTTACAGAGATTCTACGTATAAATATTGATGATTCTATCTATTGTATTTTGGAATGATTTTTAGACGAACGATAAAAATTATTAGATTCTTATAGTGAAAATCATGTCTAATAATAACGAAGTGAGCAATATAGAAGGGTAGAATTTTCTTTTTCGACTATACAAAGAAATATTCGTGTAGTTTTTTTGTTTTCATGTTAATGACTATAGAATTCAATAGTTTATTTGGAAAACTAGTTCTGTGTTATTCTTGCTAGTTTATCATATATAATCAACTTTTGTAAATGTGTAGTTTCGAAACATGATACGAAATACAGAAAAAATATCATTCATTCTGCAAAGCTTTGGAAGAGAAGAAAGCCCAGTAAATTATTAATACGTTAAAATATGACGCTTGAAATTGACGATGAACACACATGTTCAATCAACATCCTGATTCTGAATTGTGCTCATTGATGATANGTAATCATTTTCGACACTGTGTATGTCATCTGATATGCTATATTGTGAACGTTGTGAAACGTGTTTGAAAGTTTTGTTACAGCTTTTCGGGTAGAACTGTTTGTCATTCAGTCTTCAATCAATGGTAGACTTTGCTAAAGACGGGATTATCTCGAATTAAAAGTGAAATAATCATAGGAGATATATTTCAGTTATAAAAATTAAGTTTTCTTTCCATCTAAATTTGCCGACATTAAGTTAATCAGATTATTTACTTTTTCTGTTCAGATGTAAAACATAAAAAAGCAAAATAGTAACACATGAACAACAGTTATTGAAAAAAGTACTAGGAAAATTGTATTTGTCATAATTAATTAAGAATTCAATGAATATAACTATTTAGGATTGATCAGACGTTCTGACAAAATCAAATAAAAATATGAAAGGAAAGAGATATTACGAATTTTATTTTATTAAACATGAGTTAGCGATTCTGTGCTTACATGATCAATCAAAATGCTCTTCATAGAATCATTTGGACTGCAGTCACATGGGATGTATAGCATTCTGGAACATACAGTCAGAAACCCAGACACAAGGGAGAGAGTCGGGAAAAGAGGAACGTTTCAGAAAATACGCTCATGTTGGACAACGGATAGTCACTATATCAAATACTTAATCTAAAAGCATTATCGAATTAGATTCAAGCTACAGTTGTTATATACATAATTATGAAAACGAGGCCTTCTACTTTGTATTCATGCAGTATACATTTCGATATTAACTATTATGTAAAATTTTAAACACCACTATCAGAAACTTTCGTAAATCCTCAGTAAATAAAATCGCAGAGAATTTCATTTCTACTGCAAATCAATGCTGAAGTCTAAAGGAAAATGGCGTGATATAATCATCAAGAGTGTAGTATTGGAGGATCTGTAATATCTTCTGTTCGAAAAATAATCTTTTGCACATTATGTCCATAAAACAAAAGAAAAACAACTGATTTCCGAGTAATTACATCCAATTTTTTATGTCGTTTCTATAAGATATTAATTTATTACCTAGCACTTGAGATCTCTTCATTTTACCTGTTGCTAAATATAATTATTTGGAGGGAAACTTCGCTCAATTTACATATTCTTATTTTGTCAATGAAAGTTCTCAAATCGATTTTTAGATATTACTTTTGAAAAATAAAAACCTTACTATTTAGCATACTACAATGATCTATATAAGACCTAAGCTTGATGGGTGTGGGTGTTGGTATTCGATACTCCACACCCACACATACCCACACCCTTTAAAATGTTTCGCGACAAGCAGCACTAGTTCATGCAATCTTCAGCTTAGGATTATAGGATTTAGAGAAACAATGTTTACTAGTAGTATTTTTGAAATTCAGAAATTCCGATTCTTCATGACGATATCCTTTGAGTAGAGAGCTTGCAGCGGTCTCGCTGCATTACTTGTTGCTAAGGCTAAAAATTACATATTCGTGATCAACAGCTAAAACTCTATCAAATGATGTAAAAAAATTTCACTCGACGTATGAATTGCCTGCACCTTATATAGCTGATCTTTCAAGTGATGGCTTGTGATTACTGATTATAAAATTCTATAGCTTTGTTTTTTATGACGGTGTTGTTGTCGTCGGCGTTGATAGTAGCAAATAAAAAGCTCCATATACCATTCTTTATAATCTACCAAGTTGCCTGAGACGGCTCGGTTGAAAACTCACTGTTTACTAGTGTTCTGATATATTCTCCAGATTTTTTCTTACTGTACTGAACAAACGACAAATTCTTTCAACCTCATACGCTTCAATGAAAAGAAGAGCAGATAACTTATTGTTGTAAGAATTGCAGATCGAGACAAGGAAGAGTGAGTAGGTGTGTATGCACGAACGAAGTAAGGTGTCTTGAACTATATGGTTAGATCCGGGGGTTGAGTCTGGATGAGTTCGGGAACACGATTAGTTTTGACTTAACTGCCTTGCTAGGGTTTGATGTCCGAAGCAAACTCTTGCCACCAGTGGAGACTTTGTCACAGAAATTACCATTGCATTTTCTGTCTGTTACGATAACTACATCAGTGTGAAGCTAGTACGACGGAGCTAGCACGATGAAATAGAGATTCAACTATAAGTCTTCTCAGAAGTATTGCCGGTCCATAAAAACCAGACCATTCGATGCAGAATTTAATTCTGGATCGGATGGTGCTACTTTTATTTTCCAACAATACTTTGAGAAAATTCTATCTGTTTTTTCTCGTCCTATTTAGAAGAAAACAAAGGTGTAGGTAAAATTTCTTCCTAAGTATTGCTGGGGAATAAAAGTATCACCATCCGATCCATAATTAAATTCTGCATCGAATGGTCTGGTTTTATGGACCGGCAATACTTCTGAGAAGACTTATAGTTGAATCTCTGTTTCATCGTGCTAGCTTCACACTGATGATAACTACCTTATTCAATTTTGTTTAAAAATGGTAGAGGGTCAGTTTGAGTTCGTATGAGCATCCACCTTTCCCTCTCCTTTTGTGTGCAGTACACATATCTA
Source organism: Rotaria magnacalcarata (assembly GCA_900239745.1). NCBI lineage: Eukaryota > Metazoa > Rotifera > Eurotatoria > Philodinida > Philodinidae > Rotaria > Rotaria magnacalcarata. The sequence goes on from OENM01000891.1 coordinate 50,879, forward strand.
GATAAGCTTGTTCCTTTTTTTTCTTTTGTTTAGATAAAGAAAACGTCTACTTCTTTTTCGTGCCTTCCTTCTTTCACCTCTTCACCAATGGGTTCACAAGACATGTCGCTTGTGGCCAAAGCACTCATTCCGGCACGTAACTCTCGCGATCCAAACGATGGTGACTGGTGGTCGCCTAGCACGCATGCTCCTTTCGCCCTCCTTTCTATGTTTACAAAAGGAGCTCTGCAACCGACGGTAATCATTGCTCCCAAACTAGCCTACGAGGCAATCATGAACATCCGTGCATGGTGGAAGGGAGAGATCTCGGGCCAGCGATGTGTGAAAAATTTGCTCGATGATATGGCAACGGTGGCAGGTGGAATGGGCGGTGCCTGGGCCGGGGCGGCCGCTGGTTCCATATTTGGTCCGATAGGTACTGGTATTGGCTTTTTGGCTGGCGGCGTCACCGGTTGCTGGGCAGCCTCACAGCTGTCGAAACGCCTCACAGAGAAGCTGTTCAATCTTCCACGAAGCGTGGCGCTGGAAAATGCCTATCGCTATTTCGGCTTGACGCAGTCGTGCTCGAACGGCGACATAAATGCGGCCTACAAACGATTGGCTTTGGTCAAACATCCGGACAAGGGCGGCTCGAAGGAAGATTTCTTCGAATTGCAAGTCAGCCTTGCCATCATCAAAGAACATCGAGAAGGACTTTAATTGAAGTTTTTTTCAGTATTTTGCTGTTACCTCGGCAAAAAATGTTTTCTAACCAAAATTTGAGTGGTAGATACAAATCCCATCACTACTTTTGAAAAGTTCCAGTAAAACCTCTATATCTCCGCTTCCTGAAGTCCGTTTGAGCTGATGTTTAGATTGCGGAATAGACAAAACATTTTTCTATCGAATTGTATGATTTTCATCAAGATACGAATTGTTTTGAGTGAGCAGCAACAAAGAAACAAACACCTACTTTCATTTTTTCGTGTTCTGTCCATGTTTTAACTCCATCATTGAAGCCAATATTCTTTCTCAATTCCATCATTTGCAGCAAAAATACACAAATTTTGTTACAAAACTTAATTTTTGAGCGGAAGGTTGGCATCTTTCCGAGGACAAATTATATCATTTGATTCAGCGAATCAAGCTCTATCGATTGATATGTTTCTTATTACGAATAAATGGATCTTTTATATATTTTTTCTCGTAACAATCAACTTTTTCGTGTGATGCAATTAAGTGTGGGTGTGGGTGGGTGTGGGTGTATTTGTTTTCTTCCGACTCACACCCACACCCACACCCACACCCTGCTAGTCTCAACGTTTGCTTTTCAGCAATCGATTTAAGTCGAGAATGGGTATATAATATATATATGTCACAGTTGACATGAGAATTTCTGTTGAGATTGGAATGCGCGAAATAAAATTATTTGAATTTTTTTTAATTTTTTTTCCCTGCTCGTGTTTCATAAAATAAAATATATTTAAAAGGAAAAAAAGATTTTACTATTAAATTGAATCGAATGAATGAAAGAAATTATAGATAAATGATTACCTTGTGCTTTATGTATAATAATAATAATAATAATAATAATTTTGTTTTGTTTAAATTCTACCGGTATGAGTCATAATATAATTACTCTTCTCTGAATTAATCATCAGATGGTATTACAAGGATGTTTAGTACATTTTTATATTTGATTTATAAAAGTTGTATAAATAAAAAAATTTATTTTTCTCAGATAAATTCGATGTCCCCATGTCCCCATAGTTTGAAAAAATACAGAGAGAAAGAATTTATCATTGAAAAATAAAAATGCAAAATTTATTTTTCTCAGATAAATTCAATGTCCCCACCCAGGTCGAGCATTACTGCTACCAGAAACGGTCGTATACGGCCGGAACTTGACGTTTTGGTATGCACCGTATTACGACCGTAATCAATCGTGTCGTAAACGGTTACTAACGACCGTAATCAATCGTGTCGTAAACGGTTACTAACGACCGTAATCAATCGTGTCGTAAGCGGTTACTAACGACCGTAATCAATCGTGTCGTAAACGGTTACTAACGACCGTAATCAATCGTGTCGTAAACGGTTACTAACGACCGTAATCAATCGTGTCGTAAACGGTTACTAACGACCGTAATGTGGTCGGATATTTCCGTATACGACCGTTTATGGCACGATACAAAACGACCGTAATGCGGTGCATACCAAACGGCCGTAAATTATGGTCAAACGGCCGTGTACGACACAAGTTGATCGACCTGGGCATGTCCCCATAGTTTGAAAAAATACAGAGAGAGTCCCAGGTCGATCAAAACGGACCACCGTAGATCGGCGTAACATTACCGTAAACGG
>OENM01000892.1:0-52877 GCA_900239745.1 Rotaria magnacalcarata
AATGCTTCTGCTTCGCATCGCATTAAAAAAAACTCGCGACGGACTACATAAATGCTATGCTTCGCATCGCATTAAAAATAACAAATGAGGACCGGTATCGTTTGTATAAACGCAAGATTTTGCCACGATCAACATTGATGAGAGATAATGAATCTTGAAACGCTGGAAAATATTGAACGAATACATCATCGTCAGAGTTCATTTTCTACATCAATAGAAGGAAAACAAAGAAAAATAGATAACCATTGCCTATTGTCTGTAACGAATGAAAAAGAGTAAATATATTGGTCAGATCATGTTAGTGATTTTTCTCGCTTAGTCCGCCGTCTATTCTGTCTAAGAAAAGAGAAAAGTTACACAACTCGCATAAGTGTATCGGTCAAAAGAGAAAGAAAAAATGACAAGATCATTTATCTCTCTCGTTTATTCTACTTATGAAATCGAACAGAATAAATGGCAGCAATGAAATTGTTTCTTTTTTTAAATATTTTTTCTCTTAGTTATACTCACACTCATAAGACAATCTTTTGGTACGTTAAAATTATTAGATTGAACTGCTTGTCGTATATTGATCCAATATCCAATTTGAGAAGCGAGATTGATGCTGCCATGTGCTTTTTTCTTAATGTATCTTATTGATGACTCGAAAGCAAATGCTGTCATATGTGTTAAACCACCATGCTGACGAACTTGATGAGAAAGATGTAGATGGGCGTGCAAAGAAAAAATTTCAATAGATGGATCATGCACATTCGAAGCTGTTCGGCAGTAAAAATCGAGAAGTCGTTCAGCAAATAAAACATCTTCCTTTGCTTGAGATGAATATAAAATTTTGATTGCCAATGAATAAACAACGAAATGAGAAAATAGAAGAATCGGTAAATGATTGAGCATTATAGGCACTCCAACATGAAGCACGAAAAGACGAGAATTTTTTGCTTTCCATTGAGATGCCATTTTGATAGATTCAAGAAACACAACTTTCATATTATGAGGAATACACAAATGCTGAAGTTTATTGTCAATCTCCAATACTGACTTCTTATCGATACGTGAACACCATCGATTCATTAAGTATGGAATATGACCCAAGCACACAAGGTGCATGAAGTCATAGATGATCTGTGTAGGATATTTAAATATCCGAAACAACGAAGACAAACCTTTGATTCCATCCACAGCTACTTCTTTACCACCACTCGATTTACGTATAGCTTCACGAGCTGCTTTAAGATAATTATCATGTGTACGAGGGGTAAGATCATTATTTTTATATGGATAGAGAACTTTATTGTATTGTTGACTCCAAATACCTAGTATATAAAAAAAACAAATTTATTAGATAAGAAGATTATAGAGATGTTGATTTTCAAGCAAACAAGCTATCATAAGCAATCGTTTTGTTCAAAAACTAAATCCTAAGAACAGTCACATGTTTCTTGAAAAAAAATTTTTTTCAGTCAAACAAAATAAAAATATCCAATATCTTTTCTGTATACTAAGATAGAAATTACTCTAAGTTTATCATGAAAAATTATGCTATTAAGAAGTAGTTTCCATCTACACAATGATTCATTAATAATGAATTATTTACAAAATCTAAATACTAAGATATATTTTTTATGGAAAAACTATAAAATCGTTTCTTATCTATAGTTAAAAATGCGAATACTTTGTAAATAGAAAAAGACCAATTCACCTTTACTACAACAAAATGTGCAGGCTGAATATCCGTTAAAATAAGTTGTACAACAAAATAAAGCTTTCGCCGGCAAATCGGAAACAAAAAATTGAGTATCGAGCTGAATTTATATTCTTGATCTCGTATGAAAATTGAAGTTTCATTGTGAATTAATAAAGAAAGATCATTAACAGTTTCTTCTAAGAAAACATTCACATCTGGCTTCTTTTTCGATAACTATAAAGCTAGAACAAGTATATTTGATTGATATTCTCTCATAGGAGGAGGAATTTCTGTAATAGATGCAAGCACGGCCAAATAGACTTTTTGGAGGAACGAACAATAGGTGCACCATCTGAGTGTACAATTTAAGTAATTTTATTATTATTATTCATAGTTGAGATATGCTGATAATATTCAGCAAAGCAAATGTCACTTGGTGGAAAAAAGCGTGGTTTGTTTATAAATGCAGCATTTCGGTTCATAATCGATTGTATTTGAGATCTTACATCAAATCGAACAATTTCTATTATTTCCGTAGTTCGACGTCGTCGAAATGATGTTAAACAATTCGGATTAATACACGTTTTGGAACGTGCACCGTGTCTCTTACATGAGTGATAACAATCACTACAAAGCAAACTAGTGGATGTTGACGAGACGTGATGTAATGATTTATTCATACTTTTCAATGTTGATGGTAATAAATTCGGCTTTGGCAAAATATGTTTTATCAATCGGAGCAAACTATTGACCTTCTGTTTGTCTAAGTTTATTTTCAAATAAAAATTGGATATTCGATGGACAGCATTAGTAACAGTAATAGAAGAACCATGGTAAAGTGGACGCTCGTCATATTCATCTTCATTGATCTGATCAATATCAATATCATCTTCATATTCATCTTCATTGATCCGATCAATATCATCATCATTATCATTGACACATGATGAAAATGAAACATATTCGTTATTAATTACCATGGGGGATATTTCTTCATGCAATTCTTGTCTTTCACCATGTACTTGCAAGAGTTGTTCATTATTATCATCACTACAGTTGTCATCCGACGAGTTGTTATCAGAAGCAATTAAATAACGAGCCGATTGACGTTTTATTTGTCGAATACGACGTCGTTGATTTACTTTATAAGAAAATCGATACATTTAATCTAAAAATAAATGAAAAATGATTATCATACAAAAGCTAACGGCTTACGATAACGTCTGAATGATCATAAAGATCATTCGCTAATTCTCTGAATCATGACCCATGTAATAAAAACCTCATGAAAATCGGCGGTTAACCGCGGTTTTACCGGTCCATTTACCGCGGTAAACCGCCGGTTTTGATTAATACCGCGGTTACCGCTAAAAAAAAGCGGTTAACCGGTTCGTCTATAATCTTTGACAGAAAAAGTCTTCCAAATCATCAATTAAACTATTTTAACCATCCTTTTTTTTACTTTTACATGTGATAAACATGCGCAAAAAACCGCCGGTTTACCGCGGTTTTACCGGTCCGGTTACCGGCTCCCATTACCGCAGAACGGATAAATACCGCGGTCTACCGCAAAAAATGATCCGGTATTCGCCACATGGGGAGTATTTCGATCAATCAGATAATTAAAAGTTTGAAGACAAGAATTCACACTTAATGCAGTATTTGCAGATAAACGCACAACGACAAAAAATACGTTTAGCGCTATTGCGCTGCATTGAGTGCTTAAATATATTCCGGTACTCAGCGTCGCTATAATGCCAGATAACGCCACTATATGGCGTTTTGGCGCTATAGTGGCGCTGGTTAAAAAAAAGAGCAACATGGGCATTACCAATTAACTCAACTGATCGATCCTCCCTTAATTGACTCTCAATTCGTCCCCCCAATTAGCCCGTCCCTGTCCAGAAAAAATTAGAAATAAATATAAGAATAATAGTCATCAAGAGGACTCTGCATATATATATATATATATGATGTGCTTTCTTAGTAGTGTATTAGTTTCACTACTGACATTCTCTTTGCTCTGAGAAGTGCTGCTATTCACATCTTCAACTTTATCGAATTATGGCGTGAAGAGCACGAATACCAGTATCACAAGTCCGAAGAATCGGGAGTTCAATTACGCAAACGAAAGAAGGTGAACGATGCTATTGACGAGAATCTTGAGCTTCTTCTTAATGACCATAAGGGTGGATTGGTCACTGATATGCAACTCGCGATTAAATGCGGACGCGCTTTGAAGGCAAAACTTGTTAAATGATTTTTTTTTCTTGTTTCTTTTATTACTCTTGAATAAAACAGCTGATTGTTGAAAATCATCTGTTTATCAAATTAGTCACCAATTAGTAGCCATTGAATTGGGGGGACGAATCGAGAGTAACCCCTTCTACTAGTAGAAGTCATCGATTGATGATTATACATCTACCTTATTTTTCCTCGCAAAAATTTTGTTTGTGAGAAATTTCCCTTCTATGTAACCTCACCCACTCACGCTCATCACTAATAAGTTTGATCACGAATTAATTAGCATCTTCATAGATGAAATTTTCTGGGTCTACATTACTTTCTTTGAATTTTAGAAACGGTGTTGAATGAGACTGAAACGTTCTAGTTTTCCTATAAAAACATTCGATAAAACAAACTGAAAAAATAATGAGTTGAAAACATTTGGCCATCCAAAGTACCATTTTCCTTTCATTCTCCACTCTGATGTCATCGTTGATGACGAGAGCAAAACTTGATTGTTAACACTCAGATTTGTTCTATTGTAGTTATATTTAGAACGTTAATATTTCTATCTTTAATTTTCTTATTCATAACTGACGAACAAAGCAGGGAAAAAGAAAAATGTTTTCAAAGCACTTCTTTATAAACGCTCATGTTTATTTTTAAGTGTCTTTGTTGCGCCTATTTCTATCACAGCACAATGTTTTCAAAGTACAGACTTTATTTTTATGGCTCGTCTATTTATTTTTGTTTACTTTTCTGATGACAATGCGGTCAGAAGCATTTTCGAGATTGTTTACAACATATATAACACGTACACTATGTATGTTTCTATAAATTTCCTTGCACCGTTGCATGTTTACTCAAGTGAAAATACAATGATGACTTCATCATGTTTCACCTCCGGCTTGAATTGAAAGGTAACTAATGAAAATGTTGACGTATAGAAAGTAATGTAATTGGTAGAAAACAAAATAAAAAAAGGAAACAGTCTGCTACAGTATTCTCAATATTTTCATCGTGCACAAAGGTTGAACTGTTGTTTTCAAAATAGGTAACATCTGAACTTGATCACGTTGCTGTTGTTTGATTGTACTTGAATGTAGAGAAAAATGTTTAGTTAATTGAATTCAAATACTTCCTGTCTGGAATAGCATATTCGAGATCATATCACTAAATTGTCATATCTTCTCTTTGGTTTTTTAAATTTTCTATAAAATTAATAGGTTAAACGCAAATCTATATTGCATAGTGGGATACTACAACCATTGGTTTACATTGATTTTTCCATGTGCTGAAGTTTCCGTTAATCTGTATCAATCTTTCTTGAACTAAACTTGCTACTTTTGAGATATATTCATGTGTATTATATTAAGAACTCGTGACATTAATTTAGTACATCTTTTCAATTAAAAAAAAATAAGAAAATATTTGTAAGACATTTATCCGATGAAAGTACTGTATGTCTTTGTTTTTCTTTTGATACAATGTCATTATAACAATATTAGTTCGTCAATTAAAGATACGAATTGCGAAAGAACAAAAGAAATAGATCAATATTGTTACAATAAATCAAATTGATTGTTGCAGGCACGCAGAACAGAATGAAGGCTTTTAAAAGACATCATTCATCATTTGAGTATTCTTTATATAGATTTCAGGTTTTATTCAAAATAGTGAATGTCAAATTGCTTAGCAACCTCTACAAGAATCCAATGATAAAGAAGCGGAAACTAGCTAACATTTAAGTGAAGCATCGTTTCGATTATAGACAGGCATATAATGCTTTCTTCACTAAGTTGAAAGTCTGATTAAAGTCGCTCTATTACTGTGAGTTACTAGATATTTTGTTACAAATTAGAAACGTTCTCTATGACTTTTCGTTGTATAAAATTTAATACAGTTTTTAAGACGCAGGCAGTTATGAATTTTCAATATTTTATCTGTGAGCATTTCAATGTTGATAAGGTAAAAATCTTATTACGTTCACTGCAATGACTGAGCCATTTGAAGTACATACAATTAAAATAACCATTCCACTGAATACGATCGCTTTCAATGGTATGGATGCTTTTAAGTATGCTTATTCACAGTGAGACGGATACCATCCATCACGACTCCTTCAAGATCGCGTGTACTTATTAATCACTATTATCGTTTAGTTATTAGTTTATTCTTCTCTTCTTCTTCACTGCTTATATTATTCGTATCAGGTTACTCCAAAAAAGCATTCATTCTGAATAAAAGAAGGAACGAGCAAGTCGTTCCATCACACATAGTCGTATAGATTCCTCCTGGATCTCAATACGCAATGAGTGAATGTTCTCACATAGTTGGGTTTTTTCAAACTTTGTGAGCCTTTAGAAAAAAAAATGAAGAAACAGCGTATTTTATGTGCCAGGAAGAAATTGAATTTGGAGCAAAGAAACATAGTTCCTATTAACTAAAACGTAAAATAAATAATTAGAGTCAAATTTGAAGGTTTTTTTGTTCTTTTGTTTTCGATCCAGCAATATTGATAAACGGATTAAAGCATTCTTTTCTTTCGCTGTAGGAAAACGTTTTACATTATGCCATCGGATAAAATGAACAGAGGACGTAGATCAAACATCAATAGACATGTACAATGGGCGCATGCACACAGAAGTTCCAGTCTGGCAAAGCGAGATATAAACAATTCATCTCATCCAGAATATAAATCACGAAGTGATTTTAGTCAACAGCGAAGACGTTACTATCCCGGCAATACAACACAACAACATATCGTTGTTGTTGGAGTGAATTCAATGGGCACTGATAATTCGTATTCATTTGAAAATCGGACACCGACACCACTTGTTCGAACTGATACCAGTTTAATATCCGAGATCACAGAACAACAACGTCGTCCATGGTTTATTTGGATTATATCTATTATAGAAATATTGGTCTTCATTGGAGAACTAATCTATAATTGGATATTAATTGGTCGTCCAATTGAAACAGATCTTTCTATGAATCCTTTATTTGGTCCGAATGCATATCTTTTAATAAATATGGGTGCAAGTTTTTCTCCTTGTATGCATGCCATTGATGGCATTACTAATAATGTTGGTTCAACTAAATTTCCTTGTCCAAATAGTTCACCATCAAGAAGAACCGGTTGCACTCTTAGTGAATTGTGCGGTTTAGGTGGTGTATCAAGTACACCGAATCAATGGTATCGTTTTATTATGCCGATATTTTTACATGTTGGCATCGTTCATATTGCTTTAAATTTAATTGGTCAACTTTTGATCGCGGCAAAGGTAGAAAAAAAAATTGGTGCAATTCGGATAGCCATTATTTATTTTGCATCGGGTATATTTGGTTTTATACTTGGTGGTAATTTCGCACCCAATGGACTTGCTAGAGTCGGATGTAGTGGTTCATTATTTGGAACTATTGCAATATCACTTCTCGATTTACTTTATCATTGGAAGAAAATAACAAATCCAAAAATTCAACTCATTGTTCACTTAATCGATATTATTATGAGTTTTGTATTAGGACTGTTGCCTGGTGTCGATAATTTCAGTCATGTGGGTGGTTTCATAATGGGATTACTATTTGGCTTAGCAATATTGAGCTCGCCTACAAATTTCGGGCGGGCCCTGAAACCGAAGAGATCTAAACGTGCTAAGAAAGAATGGAATAATCTACGAAGTCGTGAAAAATTCTTCCGTAATCGACCGAAACGTTGGTGGATGTGGTGGTTAGTAAGATTCATTGCATTCGGTATCGTAATTACCATATTCGTAGTTTTTACAGAAAGTTTTTACACAGGAAGAATACAATGTTCCTGGTGCAAATATATCAGTTGTTTACCTGTCAATGGATGGTGTGATGTGGGCACGCTTAATATCAATAGTACTTAATTTAAGATAGAGAAGTACATATATTAGTTTAGTTAAAATTATTTCTATTAAGAAAGATATGAATTATCAAATATTTACAATAACCTACTGAAACTTTTGCGAAATTCAACAACGTTACTTTACCAATGTATTAACAACGGCAATCGCTTATTAAAATTCTCCATTTTGATGAATATTCATCAGCATAGGAAAATTATGACATAACACTGACTCGATAACGATTGATTTTCTGCTAGATTATTTTCTATTGTAGTCACTGTTATATTTTTTTTTGAAAAAAGTTAATAAACAACAGCATGCGCAAAGAATTCTAAAATTTTCTCAATAGAAAATCATCAATTTTCAAGAAGGTACATAGAATTTCAAGAGAGTTTTAGCATTATTCGTTTGAATATTCATATTCAAACCATGATTGATGGATGATGTACATGGATCCATCGAAGTCGTCGAACGCATGGCATCAGCTACTAAGAGGTGAAAGTACAGATGCAATTCTGCATTCAAAATTTTCTACATTGACAAAAGAACAAATCAATTTCATGATCAATATGTTCTCTATTAGTGCAAAATGAAGACAAATACTGAAATAAATGTCGAAACTTTGGATTTCACTTTTATATTAAATTATTCTGCATATTTTCTATGGGCTAACTCATAATTTATGTAATTAAATATAAAGATCATTGTATGACACACTAACATTGTAGGCAATATCAACTTAAGATAAGAATTATTTTAACGATTAATTAGACTCGTTGTTTATTGAATACGAAATCTCACTAGGATATTGTAAGTATGTTTGAATTTGCTTTATCAACCATTTTGTTCATGGCCCATTAAAATTCGATCCGAAACCTATTTTAAATTAGACTCATTAGTGTTAATATATTCAGTTGAGTAAATTGATACAAAATAACACGATATGTTATAGAAGCTGTGTGATTACAGTTTGACATGAAATTTTTACATTCTATTTTATTTCTTATGCACCAATCAAAACAAATGTATCAATGCATACTTTCTTTTTTAATTACTAATATCATGTTGATCTATGCCATAAAAACTGATGTAAACTAGAATCTTTAGTATGGAATGAATAAAATTGAAAAATAGTATATAGACTTCGAAAGAAATAAACTAAGACTAAATATATCAACGAAATTAATGATATTAACAAAAAATTGTCGATTCGACCTGAATCATCTGGAGTTACAGTTGATTTAGTGAACTTGTTGATATCAATCTAGTATCTCCATAATATTTGTCGATGTGAACATTTATTAGGAACATGACATTTCTTCTCTTATGCACTACTCGTGTAATACACTGTATTCAACAGAAGTATTTCATTCAAATAATAAACGTCACAATGCAAGTCATTCCATCATTTGTTTCTTTTTTTTCGTATGTACAAACCTTCTCAGTTAATTAATCTAGTTTCAGTAGATAGAACAGAAACTTGTTTTATGCAATACTACTTCACTAATTGCTTCTCCACCATTCAAATTTTATTCTATTCGCATGCTTTTGTACGGGTCATAATGCCTCAATTGAGAAAGAAAAATAGAAGATGCAAACGAGAGTGGATTTTTAATTATGACTATCTTCTTTACTTCAATAATCCTTAAAATATACGAAATATTCAAGCGAAAGTCAACGTAGTCAATCGACAAGATAATGACTAAGACTAGAAAGCTATGAACTATTATCAACGTTTATATTATTTAACAAAGGAAATAATTAAATATTTCTTTTTTTTTTTATTTTTACATGTTGAAAAATAAATTCTTTAGGAAATGTGTTGACATTTCAGCATGTCATTTTCATGTCGAGTGAGAAAGAAACGAAGCCTGCCCACTTATATCTCTTCTGTTTTATATAGAAAGTATGTATACCATTCAAAACCTTTCAGTGATATTTCTGAACCATTTGAAATCCATTGGAGTTTTCAAAGGTTTGGTTCTATGCATACATCGCAGTGTCCTGGTAAATCCCGAGGGGGACGTCCTTTGCAAATAATTTTTTCGCTGGAATCCTGGCAAGCGCTGCCATGTATGGTTCTATAACAACTGTATCTTTAATACGATCAACCTAAAACGCAAAAAGAAAACTTGATTCTTTTTATGATCAATGCATTTCTACGAGTTGCAACGATCTAATAATTCACAAAAAACGCTTAGTTGCCACCAATCTGTACGACAGTGCGTCTATGTTTAAGATTACGAGATGAAATGAACTCAATATTACACGGGAAAATTCATTTTTTTGTACTGCGTACTATCGTTGAATAGTTGTATGAAATTATCATTTCATTTCAAAATATACTAAATAGTATAAAAATGAGACAGTGCTTATTTGGGTTGAACTTATCTTTACGGATATCATCGGCAATAGAATGGGACAGATTGATCATAAATATCATCACGGACTCGCTTTCTACTTCCCTTCTGATTTAGAAATTTTTCATAGAACTTTCCTTTATTTTGCTTCAGTGACAATTTATATATCGGAAGGCAAGTACATGTCAGAAAATTGATATACATGACGTGTGATTGTATTAGTAGGAAAACAAAGGAAAAGAAAACGAGTTTTTGTCAGGGTTGTCTCTTCTGACATGAGAATCTCACTTGAATTGAGTCAATTCAATTCACTCGATGAATGAAAATCAATTAAATACTTTATCATTAGCAAAACAAAAGAGATCCTTGAAGAATACGTTCAACAAATTAATAATTACAAAAGATTACTCATAGACCTTTACGATATTAAAAGCGATTCTAGTAGATTTTTCTATTTATTATTTCATAATGGAAAAGACTCAAATAACAAAATATATTATTTGAACGAGTACAATACGACGAAGTGCTGAGTATCACGTAGGTAATAGTATTCAATTGTTCAGGTTATTCTGTATTATTCAAACATTAAGCGCAAATATACATGCATAAGATATAGTATAATATCTTTCGATAGCTATTTCTGAATCAATCAGAAACACACTGATATTACATGCGATCAATGAAAAATATTCACATTGACACACGTATTGGTACTTTCGACAATATAATTTTAATCTCTGGAGTGTTCAAGTCAAGTCATAGAACTTTTTTTTCCCAAAGGTTTTCTCAAGTCGATGAAAAAGTGATAAATATCATGCTACACACATATCAATATTAACCTGGAAGTGAACACTATGAATTTATATACTAGGTCATTAACTAAAACTCATTTCTCAGCTCCATCGTATCGTCTCTACATATGTATACATTAATACGTACATGCGTTATTATTGTAGAATTGTTCCATAAGAAACTCTGTGTTACTAATGGTTCTGAAATTTACATTCTCAATGCAATTTGATTGATTGATAAATAAAGCAGGCAGTTATTTTTTATATTTCCGAATAGTTCAAGTAAATAGACCATTATAGGAAATCATATGAATCCATAAGGTCACGTCAGACGTCATTTTCACTATCATATTTCAATGTCTGTGTGATAGGCGTGCATGTGTGCAAGAATTCTCACAATTCTATTGGTTATTAACTAGACCAATGTGCAAAAGGGTAAACACGTGTGTCGTGTGTAGCATCAGATATAATACTTTTTTTTCTCTTACGCTGTCATTTATCAGGTTTCAAGGAAGAATACGATCAGAGCTCTGTTCAAATTAAAAAGAAATAGGAGTTTATTCCTATCAAACTTATTTTAATCGATATGCTATGATAACTTAGTCTCAACAGAACATCAAAGCAATGTCAGAAACAGTTCAATCATCGTCTGATACTCATCCACCGGAATCTCTGTCTGAATTACGTGTTAAAATTTGTTCTGTACGTTTACCATCATCAACTAAACTAGTTGATATATGCGTTATTATGGAAATTGATAATAAATATCCTTATCGTACTGAAATAATTCATAAAAAAGGAAAATCTAATATGCCAACCAACTCTGTTATATTAATTAACGAATGTTTCAATACACTTGTTACATTGAATTCAAAGATAAATTTTAAAATTCATGCTCCTACACGTCGTTTCGGTAATACTAGTATAGGACAAATAGATGTCAATTTAAAATCCATTATTGATGATTATTATTTGAACGAAGAAAACAATAATACTGACACATCCCCATCTCATCATGTTCGATTAACATTTCAAAATTCTACATCATCTTCCAGCTCGTGTAGATTAAATGACCCCAATGATCCTTCAACAGGTGTAATTGATGTAATTTTTTATGGTTCAATACTTAAACAGCAACAGAATGGAACAGTACAAACATCATCTGAATTAGTAAGAAAAAGAGATTTACTGTTATTTAAGTGTCAAAAGAGAAAAATCCTACTCATTTTCAGGATCAAAATGCAAACTCTCAGAATGAAACATCAAATCAACAATCTACATCGAATCCACAAGTCATACAGTCAAGACAACATTTGCCAACGAATCAAATAAATGGAGCTACAGCATTAGCAGTAACCCCCATTGAAATAGCAAGTTCACCAATCAGTGAAACTCTATTAGCTCAACTTAAACAGCAGGTTAATCAAAAACGTACACAAGTTTTAATATATTTCTGATTTTCTTTTCATTTCAGTTACCAACTGGGTGGGAAATTCGAATAGATACTCAAGGTCGTCCTTATTATGTTGATCATAATCGTCGTCGAACAACATGGTTACTCGATCAAACAATACTACCACCTGGATGGGAAGAACGCGTTGACGGTCGTGGACGTGTCTATTTTGTTGATCATAATACGCGTACAACAACATGGATACGTCCAACTGCTATGCATCTATCAAATGTGGCGCAATGGCAAAATCAATATGCAAGAAGTCATTCAATGTTCAATCAATTTGAACATAGATTTTTACCGCAAACAGAAAATGATACTCCAGTAAATGATACTCCAGTAAACGATTCGAATGAAGAACCGTTACCTGAAGGTAAACTATTAATAGATAAGAATTCATTAATTTAAGAAAATAGGTTAATGACTAAGACAAATGGAGAGAAAATAATTCTTTGAGATACTGGTGCTAATCAATCTCAGCATGACGCGTATGCTCTAGTTGCAGACAAAGACTAATGATATTACATAAGAATACTTCTTTTCAAATGTATCGGAACTGTAAACAATCATAGTTGATTATCTCCTATCGTTTTTTTCATATTCAACTTCACAGCACAGTAATGAGAATATATTTAGTATTCATGGAAGTTCTCAAGGATATTTCCTATAAAAAATGACCGTAATTTTACGACCAAGTAAAAATAGTTCAATTACGATCGACAAAGAAAAAAATTCGTTTGAAAAGAAACTCAATGTAGATCACAAGATAGAATACATTTAATTATATTCTTTAATTGATAATTTTGAAGTCACGAAATTAGTTTTTCTGAATATATCTATACAACGATAACCTTAAGTCTCAAATCCTTTTCAATATATTCATAATAATGTTAGTACTGATCCAACAACGATTTATTCATTGTAGACTTACTGATGAACCTTGACAGCTGTAGTGAGAACATACTTCAATCCTCATGCACGCATCCCATTAACATTAAGAAACAGAAATAACATGTTTTGAACAAATGTCACGATAGATCAAATTAATATTTCTTTTTTGCAACGAATAAATATTTTTTGAAGGTTGGCAGCGCATGTTTGATAATCAAGGTCGACCTTATTTTGTAAATCATCTATCAAAAACAACTCAATGGGAAGATCCACGGCAAATGAGCAGTAATATATTTGATGTTCCATTGCCGGATGGTTTCGAAATGTGTTGTACAAAAGAAGGCCAAATCTATTTTCTTGATCATAATAAAAATACAAAAACATTACAAGATCCAAGACTTGAATGTAGTGTTGCGAACGCTAAATGTAAACGTAGTTTACCATATAAAATTCGACAATTTCGTTATTTATGTTCAACAAATGCCACAAATGGACAATTGAAACTAACAATACGTCGAGATCGTTTATTCAATGATTCATTTAATCATGTCGTACATTTTCAATCAAGTGAACTTCGTCGACGTTTATATCTTTCATTTAAACATGAAGAAGCACTTGACTATGGTGGAGTTGCGCGTGAATGGTTTTTTCGTTTATCACACGAAGTACTTAATCCAATGTATTGTCTATTTGAATATGCTAATAAAAATAATTACTACTTACAAATCAATCCAGCATCGTCAATCAATCCTGATCATTTAGTTTATTTTGGGTATAATTGATTGAGAAGTTTATCGGTTTTTGTTTTGTCACGGCATGGTTTTTATTTTAGATTTATTGGTCGGTTTGTTGCTATGGCGTTATATCATGAAAAATTTATTGATAACGGCTTTAGTTTACCATTTTATAAACGTATGCTTGGTAAAACATTAACTATAAATGATTTACAATCGTTAGATCCAGAATTTTATAATAGCTTACTATGGATAAAAGATAATAATCTAGATGAAAACGATGATCTCGAATTATACTTTAATACAACATTTGAATTACTTGGCAAAGTAGAAAATGTCGAATTAAAACCTGGTGGTAACGATATTAAATTAACGGAAGCTAATAAAGTCGAATATTTAGAATTAATAACACAATGGAGATTTACACGAGGAGTTGAAGAACAAACAAAAGCCTTTTTACATGGATTTAATGAGGTAATTTTCTTTCGCATTAAATAATTGACGAAGACAAAAACAGTTAGTAAATAGTATTGATGTCAATGAAATAAAATTAAAAAAATTTATAGAAAAGATCTTTCGGAGGTATCAATCGTTGGCATTTTTATAATATTTTTTGATACAGTTAAAAATAGTTCTCATCAAAGTTTTCCTTTTTGCTTAATGCTATAATCGACTACTATCAAAGTTAGGATCATTTTTCTTATTCTATACCTTAGGTTGTACCATTACAATGGATTCAAATGTTTGATGAACGTGAATTAGAATTATTGCTATGTGGTATATCGAAAATTGATGTTGTTGATTGGGAACGTAACACAATATATAAACATTATACTCAAAGTACAAAACAAATTCAATGGTTTTGGCAATTCGTACGTGAAATAACCGATGAGCAACGCGCGCGTTTACTCCAATTTGTTACGGGTACATGTCGTGTACCGATCGGTGGTTTTTCTGAATTACTTGGTAAAGTCATATTATTGATATTTTTAATTGTAATTTATTTTCTCTTATAGGATCAAATGGACCACAAAAGTTTTGCATAGAAAAATATGGCAAAGATAATATATTACCACGATCGCACACATGTTTTAATCGATTAGATTTACCACCGTATAAAAAATATGAAATTTTAAAAGAAAAACTTTTATTCGCTATTGAAGAGTGCGAAGGTTTCGGTCAAGAATAATCGAAATAGAACCTCATTTTCTTTCTACATGTTTAGTTAAATGTAAATGAGTTTTGTCCGTTTGTCTTTCTCTGTTATACTTTATTCAAACATAATTTGTTTTATCATCTATTTTCTGTAATCAGCATTTTCATATTTCCTTATGTATGATTGACAGCGAAGTGTATTTCCTTCTAATGCGATATTTATTTTGTCCATATTTGTTAATTTGATACTCTTGATTTTCTTTTCTCTCTCTTTTTTTAAACAGTACCGAGTTCTTTTTTTTCTTTACATATTTTTTATGCAGATGAAAGGAAAAAAACTAATTGCGTAACACAGATATTAAAGAAAAAAAAATATCTTTCATACTTTAGTTCTGTTGTATTGATTGATTTGTAGTCGGATTAAAAGATTTGCTTTTTTTTTGTGTATTCGGAAAGGTAAACGGTGCATTAGGAATAGCAGTTATTATGAGTTCTTTAAAAAGTGGATTATAATGAAAAAGCAAATCTACATTTTAAATAAAAGATTAACGAGATCTGTACTTGATAAATGAATATCAAAAAAGTATTCATCAAAACAAGTGTCCGGTCAACAAAAGTTAAGTATCAACTAGCTTTAAACATTCTTTTTGTCTGTATTCTCAGGGGGTAAAAATAAATCTTACTGAGGAAAATGAATGATTACTGATAAGTAAATGTGCGTGATAGATATTAATTTCAAGTACACGAAAATATGAATCAGTTAAATATAGTGCAATCATGTTGTTTGTCAAAGGTAGAAATATCAATCGTGCTCTTCAAGATATGTTTGTAGACAGTAAGAAAAATAGCGTCAGGTAAAAGGTTTAGTGAAATGACTGTTTGTCCGGATAATGTTCTCAGTTCTTCTTCTAATATTCTTTTGAAAAAAAAGATTTATTTTCATGTAAATGAATGTTATTTAATATTATTCCGTATTCTCTTTAGGTGAGACTCCTCATTGAATAGAAAATATTCTAACAACTGATAAAGAGATAGTGTTCGATCGATCACTGGTATTTTTTACTCTTTATTCTTTTGATTAAGTACAATTTCAACTCGATGCTCGTAAGATGTCCCCAGTTAACATTCTTACATTTGTTATTTGAGTTTTATTGACAAACTATTTGTAATACTTGAATTAGTTTCATTTCATTTGATATTTTACGGAATATGTTTTCTTATTTGTTTGTTCACTATTTTGATTTTATAATTGATTTTATGTTTCAGTATGCAAATTAAATGTCTCATACAGTTCAATCATCATTATCTTTTCCTTTACCTGTCTCATCTAAAGTAAGGTGTCGTGTTTGCTTCTGTACAAAATTCCAATACATAGATTTTCATTAAATATCTTCAGTTTGAATCATCCAGTCCAAAGCAAAATGAAAAAGAGATAAATCAAACAGACGAATTTTTATTACCTCTTTCTCCTCTTTTTGATGCTGCTATTGATGACGATTATTTGGCTGTTCAATCGTTATTAAGCAAAAATTATGACGTCAACACCAAAGTACTTGAAAAAAAATGATTTGCATAATTTATTCATTTGAGATTCTTGCTCTTTTTTCTTTCTTTTAATACAATAATAACAAAGGATATCGATGGAATCACTGCTTTACATTTATGCGCTTTTTTCAAATGTGCCAAAACATGTGATACATTATGTGCACGTCGAGCATTTGTCAATGCTCGAGACAATCAATCACTAACTCCACTATTTTATGCATGTAAAACTAATTGTCCGGTAAATTGAAACGACTTCATCTATCAAATATTTCATTTTCTAAAACCCATTATAGACTATTGTACGAACATTAGTTGATCATGGTGCGGATTGTGATGCTCAAAATAAACATTGGCAAGCTCCATTGCACATATGTGCATTGTCATCTGATGCTTCGTCAGCAGCTTTTATTATTAATCATGTTACAAATGTCGATACAACTGATGAATTTGGGTTGACTGCTCTGCATTATGCTGTAAGTTTTTCATAGGAAGCTATATTTTTATTTTTGACCTTTTCGTTTTATTTTTGATAAATTTAGTGTATGACAGGAAATGTTGAGGTAAGATATTTTGAAAGAAAAAGCGCTCTGAAATCATTTTTTTCTTACATCTAGATGGTTAAGTTATTGATTGATGCTGGAGCTAATGTAAACTTATGTGACCGTAAACAAAATTATCCACTTCATTGGGCATCAATGAAAGGATCAATAGACATATTGAATATTCTACTAAATGCCCATGTTAATTCAAATTGCATAAATGATCAGGTATACTTTAATCATTATAATAATGATCGTATATAAGTTTTTATTTCAAGGGTCTAACTCCGTTACATTTTTGTATTATCGGTAATCATACTGATTGTACTCGAAGGTTACTCGATGCAAATGCAAATATCAATGCACGAACACATAATGGCAGTTTACCTATTCATTTGGCTGCCTATCTTGGGAATATGGATATCTTTGATCTACTTAATAATCATTCGCAAGCTCCGAAATTAACAGAAACAGATCAAAAAGGAAATGTATGTATTCATCTGGAAGAGAAATTGTAGAAGATTTGTACACCAATAACATTAATAAAGTAGTCTAATGTTTTCATAGTATTTTAAAGAACCTGAAAATTAGACAATATTATTATTCATGTGATTCTGGGACCATATCAATCGAAAAAGGGGCTTTTTGAAGTAGTTGTTTTCTAATTATTCAATTTTTACTAATTAATAGACTAATTTCGGATTCCAGAAAACGAAAAAAAAAACAAATATATCCCTCAGCATATTGAGCCTTTATTCTTTTTTTGATTCTGCTCTAAATTGAATATTATATATAATTTAAAAGAAAATACAAAGCTAGGTTAGTTGAATTATATCTATTTTGATTACTTTCTTCGCAAAATTTGATAGAAAGTTATTGCCTATACAAGAAAAATTTCTCAATGATGTTTAAAGACAAAAACAAACTCTTTTCATCATATATAGATGCTGTAGAAAAGAGATACACTTTTTCGCTTGCTCTATAACATGCTCTTCTCTTTAAAAGACCATTCTTCATTTCGCTGCTGCTACAAAACACGCCGAATCCTATATCATCGAACATATATTATCGAAACTCGAAGAATCATTAGTCAATGTGCAAAATTTTAATAATCAATCTCCACTACATGTAGCTATCCTTCATAATCATGAAAATGTTGTTCATAAATTAATTGCTGCTGGTAAAATAAATGAAACATACTAATCTCTTTACTCTTAAACCTATAATTGTTTTCATTGAATTCTATGCAGGTGCCGATCCAAGTTTAGTTGATAATGACAATAATACATCATTACATTTATCGACGTCATTAATGAGTAAATATAATCAATCAAATATTTTGCTAGCGTTAGTTTCTCATCAGCCTAATATGCTATGTCAAAAAAATAAGCATAGTTTAATTCCACTTCATATTGCATTAAAAAATTTTGATTATCAATCTATTGGTTATTTAATGCCTGAAAAAGAAGGAGATCTTAGTGAACAAGCACAACAATCATTGTTATTACTTGATTCAGTTGGACGTCATTCACTTCATTATGCTGCTCATTCAGGTTTAACATCATTTATTGAACGATATTTTAAAAAAATGAATAAAGAGATTATCAATCAACAAGATTCATTTGGACTTACACCATTACATTATGCATGGTAAGTATTTTGTTTTCTTGAAACAAAAAAAAATCAATACATGTACGTGTAATTAAGTATGAAATGGCATGGACTTGATGCCATCAATATTTTATTGAAATCTGGTGCTGATGTCAATATAAAATGCCATACATATGAAGCTATTCCATTACATTATATTCTTGTTTATTGTAATTCATCAGATGTGATTGAACAATTGATACGTGCTGGCAGTGATGTATTAATCAGTACGAAACATGGTGAAACATGTCTATCATATTGTATTATGCAAAACGATACTTATTTACTTAAAATACTTTTCGATTCAATATCGAAACGAATATTTGATGTAAAAAAATTAATATTTCTATCTTGTTTACAAGGAAAAGATAATTCATTAGAATATATACTTGAGAATTATAAAGATGTTGATTTAAATGAAACAATGGATGATGGTATGACAGCACTTATGCTAGCTTGTTGCTATGGACATTGTTCATGTGTACATTTACTTTTACACAGAAAAGTAAATGTCAAAATAATAAATCATATCGATGGAAAAACTAGTCTGCACTATGCAGCATTAAATGGACAAAGTGAATGTTTACTTTCTTTACTACAAGAATTACAAGTCAATCAAGAGGATTTAAAAATCGTTATCAATCTTCGCGATAAAGCAGGAAAGTAAGTAAATATGATGAAACATGAGCAAAATTATACGGAAGTAGACCTTGAATTAAGATTTTGCTTCGAAACATATTATTTATCTGCAATTTTTTGTAGAAAAAAATCAGTGTAAAAATTTAAATAATATTCAAATCTATTTTTTCGATCGATCACATCAGACAGACTATAACCATCGATTGATTTCTAAGCATTTCAATACTTGTCAAGATTTTTCATTGAATATTTTAGGAACTGTAGCTGTAAATCTAAGAAGTAGTATCGAACTAAAACCTTGTGACATACTTGAGAATGATGAAAGAAAGTGAATTAGTATGAGACATGAGCCTTGTAGTCAATTTTACTGATTTCTCAACTTGTTGTTCGATCGTGTCAAAAAAAAACTGAAAATTTATTTACATTATTCGAAGAAATCCACAGAATGACCAACTGTCTATCTTCATTTGTTCGTCTTTCTAATTTGTTTTATTGCTAAAATAATCTGTATTAATATAGAACGATGCTCTAATGTATCGTATTTCATTTCAGAACAGCTCTTCATTATTCTGTTGAACATTCGTCACCGAATTGTATACGTTTATTAATAAATTTCGGTGGTGCAAATCCAAACGTGGCAGATTTATCATTGCTAACACCGTTACATTATTGTGCGATTCATAATTGTGAAGAAAGTTTACAAGAATTACTTGATGTACATGAATTAAAAGTTAATGTTATGGATCAGAATAAACGATTACCATTACACTATGCAGCTGCAACTGGAAATATAACTATTCTATCAACATTAGCTGACGTAAATATTTCAAAATGTATGTTCAATGAATTTAATGCTTCTTATTTTAGTATGATTACGAGCAAGTTGCTGATATTGATGGATTTAGTCCGTTGCATTATGCCGTTTTAAGAGGTGAATGCAAACAAAAAGCATTTATTTTTTCATTTTTACTATGCATTTTTCTTTTTGAAAACATATTTTAGGACATGAAACAGCAGTTCGTATTCTACTCGCTTCTGAAGTCGGTCTTAAATGTTTAACAACAAGTCGTATAACACCTGTTCATCTTGCTTGTATTTGTGCTGATTCAACATGTCTTAAAGCAATTATAAATGCTTTACAAACGGATAGCATTTCAAAGATGATTAATTTATCAACAAAACTTGAACGGTAAAAAATAAAAACAAAAAAAACTTTCACAATAGAGAAATATTCCATGTTTTTATTTTAAGGTTTACACCTTTACATTTAGCATCAATGATAAAAAATGGATCTGAATGTATAAAACTATTACTTCATTACGATGAGGTCGATGTTGATGCCAAAGATCATTTACAACGAACTCCAATTATGTATGCTCTTATCAATGAAATCGATTCTAGTACAATAGGTATGACTAATAGCACTTTAGATTATGCAAATTTCAATTATATGATCATCACAGAAATACTAACCGTATGCTAATCATTCCTTTCTTTGTGTTCTTTTTTTTCCAAGATTACTGAATTTTGGTTTCGCTAAAACATTTTTGTTATACTTATAAGTGTGAAAGATGCGCATAAAAAAGTAACGAATTTAGTGTGGTATGTATATAGAATAGCCATGGGTATTAGCTTTCTTTCAATCTATGACACTCGTACTTGCAACTAAAAGCCTATTTTTTAGCATGAGTAGATCAACTAATTACGATGGAAGGAAGGAAGGTGAATAGCTATATATTTTGATTACTCTTTTTATGACTAGTATAATTAGAATCGAAATATAATGTAGAACACATTCATGCGGGAAAATAGTGCTTAAATTGATATAAATTTTGTCTGGGAAGAGCTTAAGAAGATTCAAGTAAATATCAAATATATTTTATATGAATAATTGAATCTTCTAAAGTATAGAGAATGCACTTTTTCATTGATTTGCTTTTTGTTTATTTAGATATGCTGGTTACAAAATGTAAACATTTTGATGCAGTGGATCATTTAGGAAATAATATTCTTCATTATGCTTGTATATTTGTATGTTGACAAAAGAACTAATTTTTTATTTCTTACTTTTATATTTTTGTCATTTTTAGAATAATGAGCCAGTTGTTGAGAATCTTTTACGACGAAATACATCTTCGTCGTTCGTCGAAGCCATGAATAGTGAAAATCAAACGTGAGTACTTGTTTTTCTTTACTCTAAATTTCTGTAGTAAGCAACTAAATTCTTCTCTGTTTTTGATAGACCATTAGATATAGCAAGAAAAAATCAAATGGCACCACCGATTATCGATATATTATTTTCTTTATCTGGTCGATTATAAAAAACTTTTCAGTGATTTCTTTTTCCAAGACTGTGATATGAGCAGAAAAAAAACGAAATGAAATAAAACATATTTGTCAGATGTTCATTTTTTGTAGATATCCAAGATTCAACTTTCCTTGCTTTTTCTGTTTTTTGTGTTACGAAATGAACAAAGAAAATCTTTTAATAAAGACGATGAAATTTTCCCGTTGTACTACTAACATGAATTTTTCGAAATTTTACCAATGTTTTCTTAGTAATCGAACAATAAACTGAATGAATATCCCCATATTTCTCATAATTTATTCAATAGTTACATTCAAATATACCCTAGTAATCTTGGCGGTTGCTTATTTTGTGAAATTCCAATGACTGGAATGCATTCTTCAATTTTCTAAATCGTTCAATGATCCAATTTTACGCATTGTAAAATTTCCATATCACATTTCAAGGATGATGTACATTGATTGACTACAATAGATATATTAGCTACGTACAACGGATTTATTTGTTGACTCTCTAACCAGTTGTACAGATTCTCTCTTCATGTATATCGACACCGTCAAGATGTAGTGATCTACAATAATTAATTTATGATACAATACTTTAAAAGCATTGAGCTTTTTAATGCACTCACATCTTGAAGATAACCATCAGAACAAACTTGAAAAAAAATTCAACTATAAAAAAAGCATCCTCTGTTGGCTTCTTTCATTTTGTTTGTACCTATACTTTGGAAGCAGTAATTAATCAATTCTCGCTTTCATCGAAACATATTTTGATATCTACCCCAATGTTTATTCTCCATCTGACTTTAATACGGATTCTACTGCAAAGCCGAAGAAGCAAAGATATAAATAAAGACCGTTCAGTCCATTTCGACATTCTTTTTTATTTGATTTCGATGCTGGTTTTTCTTTCTGTTCTTGTAATATTTTTTTTTCAATGATTTTCACTCACTCTTCACTTCTTGTCTCTGACGTACATAGAGTCTTTGATGATCATTGAATAGTGTATGCATATTTATGATAAAATATAGTTGCACTATAATTTAGAACAATGATGGAAATCTAAACTAAAGTCAATTGCATATGTGCATGATACTTGTAAGTAAGCCATGATAGGAATCGATTGTCAAAATATCATAGCAATGGAATGATTAATTTCGTTACAATTCATACTAGGACCTATTTTCTGTGGCATGTTGCCAGTGAATGAGAAACTCTTTAAAAAACTTAAAATCTAGTTAGAAAGTTATAGTGTAATGCATTTATTTACCGATCAGTTCGAAATTTTCAGAATCTTCCATAAGACAAAAGCATACCTATATTGAATGTTGAGTGTATCTATTATGAAATATATTGACAATGATACATTAGTGACTGTTGAATAATATATGCTATCCATATTATAATAATATTAAACTCTCAAATATTCATTTGTGTTCAAATGAGACAAGTGTGACGTAATGTGTAGAATTGGTTACTCTTCTGTCTGAAAACAAATCAGTAGAATAGCGAACAATGCTCAAGTATCTTTGTGACTACCAAACCTATAAATGCTTCTACCTCCGGATACAAACACAAAACGATGCAGATTTGGTATCAAATAGTGTTTCATTCAATCGATCTCAAAAAGTGAAGAAATCGTCTGGTTGTCAAAAAATAAAAGTTCTCTAAGTACAAAGTCCTGCATTTTCACTGCAATATGTACTTAGCTTTGCTTTCGTTCTGATCTTGTATTTGAGTGTTTGAATTTTGCTCGAATCAGAGCGCTGTTGCATTTTTTATTGTTTTTTCTCTCATACTTATTGTAGTTAGGGGTTGTGTTTTATTTAACAGGTGAGAGAACAACTATATAAAAAGAGCAATTCTTCCAAGAGCACATATGATGGTGAACATGTAACAATTAATATGCTGATGCCCTTACTGATACATTCTTATGCTTACTTTTCACGTATATATATATATATATATGTACATATTTAAAATCAAATATTGTATACAAAATCATGAAAGAAAACACAAACTAATGTATTTACAAAGTCTGCTGAGTGACCAGTGAATTGAAGAGCTTGGGCAAAATCGCTTTTTTTTCTAGGTAATATTACTCACGTTTTGATATACGATAACACAGCGTGATTTACTCACGCTGCTTTTGATAATCGTTTTGGTCTTTCAATTACATTATTTGCTAGGTACATAAATACATAGGAAATCCCGTGCGATACGTTGGTGATCTTCGGTGACTCAGATTCGGACACAGGCAATGTGTTTAACTTGACAAGTCAGTTTTGGCCCTCGTCACCATATTTTCAAGGGAGATTTTCTAATGGTCCTATATGGATGGACCAGTTGGGCGTATCTAATATTATCAACTATGCGTATGGTGGTGCCACGACTGATAACAATTTTATTTCTAGCTTTACGTGGTCACAGCCAATGGAAATACCTGGTGTTCGTCAATAAATTGCGAACTACTTGAGCAAAACTAATATGAACACAATTAACTTGGATCGCACACTCTTCATTATTTGAGTAATGATTTCATCTATAATAAGAGGATGCCTCCTTCATTAGTTCTTACGAGTGTGTCAAAGGCAATTAACGATCTACTCAAGATGAATATCAAACATTTCGTGGTTTTCAATCTATTACCTTTACAAGCAATGCCAAATATTCGTGAGCTCAATCAAAGTTCCTATTTTAGTGATTTGACACTTCAATTGAATATCTACTCGATCGTCTCAAAAATCATCGCTAATCCTTCCATATACTCGCTTGAAAATAATGTAGATAAATGTTGGAATGTATCGACTGGAAACATAGTAGCACTGTGCAGAGACGCAAATTCTTGTGTATTTATTGATGATTATCATTTCACTTGTGACATGCATGGACTGTTTGCTTAGGAAATACATCAATTTCTATTAAAATCAGCTCAATCAAATATTGTCTTTGAATTCATTAGTCCTATTTTATGTAGTACAGTACAGTTATTTACTCATATTTATCACCGTGGGGTTTAATGTTTGAAAAAATTTCAACCATTTTGTAATAATAGACGTCGATGTTTGAAATATAGTGACTTTTACTATTTTGTTCTGTGAGATAAAAAAATCTTTTGTTCCACACGTGAAAGATTTGCATTAGAAAATTATTACAGTGGTATTCTGAATCAAGTACCATTTTTCGGTGGTTCCCCAATCATGATAGACCTTCGAAAGAAAAGATATTGTTTAAAGTTGCGATAAAATTGTATAGATTTATTTGGAATAGAATTTTCGAATATAGTTATCGTGTTTCATTGGTTGTGAGAATTCGCAGAAGAAATATATGTTTGGAGGCTTCTTGTTTTGGAAACTTGGTTAATACTTGTCACTCGTCTAACTATGACAATTCAATGAGATATTTACTTTCAATCTGAGTTTATCGAAAAAATCGAATATTGATCTGATCGTCAAAGTCTATTCAAATTTGACCTTGAAGCAAGAGCTCATAACAAGAACAAGAAAAAATATTTAATGTCTGAATACAAAGGTAGAAAACAATACGCATCAGAAACATACAGACAATCACCAAGTAATCGACTAATTATCAATAAACCAAGCAAACTGAACATTTCCTAGGCCTTAAAAGTTAGATGAGATGAGGCAACTCCATATTTCACAGATATGTATTTCAACAATCGCGTAAACTCACTAAATCAAAATTCATCTCATTACTCCTAAACCACAGGTCAATTCGACAAGGTGGCTCTCTGCGAATACAGCTACCACTAATTCATTCTATCCATCCTTCTGATATTTTTGTAGCAAAGAATCATTCAATGATTTTCTCCTCATTCTTCAAATAGTAATAGAGGACGAGAGCCATCTTAATATTCCTCAGGAGGGTTATACCCGCCAATGAAATAAAGGTCTGATAACAAATACCCATCAGAATCGATTTGATCCACCACAAGACACCTGCAAGCAAGATTGCAACAAGTTATGGTTGCTTGATAAAAACGCAAAGAATTATTTATTATTCCTTATCAGTTCTTTTCTCTACAATAATACATTATCTAATAATTTGCTTGTGTTACTTTTATTGAAAGTGATAACAACAAAATGATAAATCAAAAAAAGAAACTAAAAAGATGATATGAAGTAAAAATAGTTTCTTAATTTTCATATTCATTTTCAAACGTTTACACGTTTGAAACATTGAATCCTTTGGTTAAGAATCGATTATTATTAAAATAACGAAAACGATCGGTAAGAAAAATACTGAAAAGTTCATCATGTGTGGTTAGCTACAAAAATGAGGCATTTTGTCAGATCTAAAACAAAATTATTTCATCAATCCGCGAAGCAGACATTGTTTTAAGAAGCATCATTAGCAGACACTAAAAAATCGCCTGAAAATATTAGCAATCTTGCGTGATTATCAGAAATAATAATTACCCAGGTCGAACATTCCGGCCACCAGATCCCGTAGGATACTCCAGGAAATATGCGGGAAAGTGGCCATATCCTACAGGAAAACACGGGAAATCGCTGGAACATGGAAACAGTATTCCGGTCAAAACTACGGTCGGACTTTTCCGGCGGATTCCTGTCAAGTCCCGGTGCTTTCCGGCAGGAAAAGATCGAAAATCACCGGAAAAAATCCGAAAATTTTCCAACCGGAATACTGCTTCCACAAAATCAACGGAACTAACCGGAACCGACCGTTTCCAGGCCGGACTGTTCGACCTAGGGTGTTATGTATTTTTTTTTCAAATTTAGCAACGCAATAATGATCGCAAATCTCGTTGCTGTTACGATACTTTCGACAGTCGTATTCAACGTCATTAAATGTCGTGAAGTAACAATCAGTAATATAATTCCCCGTCGAGATACAAACGGAACTATAATGGATGCGCATGATGGTAGTATCTTTCTGTACGACGGTCTCTATTACTACTATGGAGCAAGTTACGGCCTATGCATAGAACCACCAGGCCCATCAGGTTGTAGTGTATGGCATCCAGGTGGATGCGGTTTTCAACTTAATCATAATATTAGTCTATACACTTCGATGGATCTTTCTGCGTGGACATTTCGTGGATATGCCTTTCAAATGTCTTCAATGAAGACTCAAGGAATAATGTTCTGTCCTCGTGTTTTACCAAATCCAAAGACAAAAAAATGGATTATGTGGTTCAATTTCTTGCCAGCTACAGGTACAGGTGTCTCTGAATCACAATTTGCTGTGGCCATATCGGATACACCGCAAGGTCCTTTTCAACTAGTTACCGATAAAGTTACCACTCTAGCGTGGGAAAATACGGGAGATTTAAATCTCTTTCAAGATAATAACGGTGATGCTTATATCATTTATACTGCGCATATTGACGGTCAAATTTACAATCCCAATCATTTAATGTCTGTAGAGAAACTATCCGATGACTATCTCAGTTCACTTGGTAAAGAATTCAATAGTGGATATTTTGGAGAGACCTTTGTCGAAGCTCCCGCAATGTTCAAACGCAATGGAATCTACTATGCAGTATTTGGTCAATGCTGTTGTTACTGCGCAGAAGGGTCTTCGGTCACTGTCTATAACTCTACGTCTCCACTCGGTCCTTTTTCAACGATGAATAATCTAGGCAATGAAGGGCATGCTCAACAATACAATATTCTACAGTATAAAACTACTGAAAGTGAAGGTTATGGATACTTGTGGCAAGGTAATAGGTGGCAAAGTTCTCCAGATGGGGCAAAAGGACATGATTTTACCTACTGGTCTCCTCTTTCATTTGATCAGGGTGGTAACATCAAGTATATGAACTACACCGCAAATTTTACCATCGATGTAATTTCCAATCTCCAATAAAATGCATCTACACACGTCATGATTTTGAATTCTATGAATCTTGTCGGATTGTGCCAGAAGCAGTCGGGCTTTGACTCAATCCAATTGAATGCTATCAAAACAAGTCCATAATCTCTATAGTGCCTTAGAATCTGACAAAAGCTTACGTAGGAAAGGATAGTTTCAAATTTGATCGGATGATAGACAGAAATTTCAGAAAATGAACAGAGTATAGTAGATTTGTTTCATTTCATGACTTGAATTTCAACCTTATTCATAACCCTGTTTTGACTTATACGACAAATGCTCATTGGGTTGCTTTGCAATGAATTAACCAGAGGTTGTCCACTGACAGCTCGAATCGCATTTATTGGAAAATATGATGATTGAAGTCTCTATCAGGGAAAATTAGAACATACTATGAACAAGATGAACACTAAATCAAGTTTACTTATTTTATATCTTGATCAGTAGTTTTATTTTTTTTAGAGATCCAATATGATGAGCGCCTTTAAACAGAAGAAAAGAATAGAGCCTGAAGAAATATGATTATATTTATATGGGTTGATATTTTTAATAATGAGTCTTTGCTTATTCAAATGTGTAAGCAATTTTGAAACATAGAAATGAAATTCATTGAATATTATTCCTTCGATACAAAATATATATGAGAAGTATAAAATTACTCCAAAAATTTTTGTCAAACAGTACAATGAGTCAGTAATCATCCTCGTACGTATCGAATCGAGAAAAAAGAAAGACAAATGATTACAATCAAAATATATTGCGGTAAACAGATTGAAAGTCATTGATTATATTGATGATTCGATTCTATAGAATCTGAATTAGAACTGAAACGTCAACATTTGCCGATATGATCGAAAATGAGTCCGTGTCATGAAATATTTATCATGAAAATATATTATATATAATATATACAAAACAAGACAATTATCAACATTCAGCTATCAAGTATCAAAGCAAATTATCTATAACTAAAAAAAAGAATTGCAGCTAAGGAATCCGTACATCAAAATTGTTAGTACAGTTCATCGTAGTGCATTATCAACACACTAATGCCCTCATTCACCTCTCTGTACAAATACATTTCTGATATCTGTCCATCATAATACCAGTGCTCTGCTCTTCGAACGATACACGAATGATCTAAGTATAACCAATAAACTATGTAAAAAATACATTCTCACCATGCATTTGACACTGATTCTCATTGCATCGACTTGATGATGTGACCATGGATTATTTCATCACCTGATTACTATTCTAAAAACAATATTTTGTATAGATTATACACAAACTACTGCACTCTCTCTTTATTTTTAATTCTTCGAGAAGAAAATGACAAAGGCTAATGCGTGCACTCCTGCACAGATAAAAAAAGGACTTATCTCAATATTCATTGATGATGATTTTTCATACTAATTTTTTTCCTTCTTCCTTGGGAAACAAGATGGGGACATAAAAAGAACACAACGTATGCATGTAAATATTAGATATATCTCACTTTTCATTACTTGTATTAATTTATCAATAGAAAAACAATACACTTAACAAAAGAAAAATGCAACTGACGTGAGTGCAATTTCTGGAATTCTGGTATGTCTGACTTTACTGCAGTTAGTATACGAAATTGCCCAAATATGAGAAGTGATGAGGATTTTGCAGTGATCAGTGGCAGTTCGGTGACAAACAAAAGCTTGACCGTCATCAACGGCAACGTATCTGTTAGTTCAGGCATCTCATTGACTGGTTTCAACCCGTTCGGTGTGGTCAACGGCGTCAAAGAATTGGGTACTACGGCCGCTAAAAAGCACAAAGTGACGTCACCAGAGCCTACAACTATTTACGCAGAATATCAACCACTGTACAAATGACGGGTGTTGACCTAGCTGGCAAGACACTGGAACCAGGCGTGTATAAATTCAATTCGGCCGCTACTACCAGTCAACCTGCAGGTGTTTTAACGTTGAGCGGGGAAGGTATTTACATATTTCAGATTGGCAATACTCGTGTGACCTCTGGGAATAGTCAAATCAAAGCGATAAATGATGCCAATGCCGGTTGCATGTTCTGGCAAGTCGGCAGCAGTGCCATGCTTGGTTAAAATAGCGAGTTTGTTGGAAACATTCTTGCCTACGCATCTGTCGAACTTGCAGTCAATGTTGTCTATACGGGTTCAATATATGCGCGAACAGGCTCCGTTGTACTCACTGCTAATAACATCACACTTCAACCGAAATGCAACCGCCGCTAAATTGCTCATCCAATGCTCAAACGTCAATTCGACAGTGATTTTCATAGAAAAATTCAAATATTTATTTCAGCAATGTATCTAGTCTCACTGCTTTGAAAATAAAGTAACCACTAGTAGTTTAGTATGCCGTACAAACAGCATGGTAAGATCCACCTTATTTAATGAAGTTGAAACTAATCGTATAAAATATGTGCGGTAAAGCGGTCGCTCTCGGCGACATTCAAATTTATAGTCTATATAGTGATCGAATTCACATGAAGTAAAATAGAAGGGACATGAAACTCATCAGTAATTGTTATGGGACGATATCTATCGTCCCGATAACCTCTATATTATCTATATTATTTTCCGTTTTCTCTTTCGTTTTTAATTCGTCGTTGATAATATACATGCCCCAGGTCGATCAACTTGTGTCGTACACGGCCGTTTGTCTATAATTTACGACCGTTTGGCATGCACCGTATTACGGTCGTTTTGCATCGTGCCATAAACGATCGTATCAGGTCATCGTAATGTTCGACCTGGGTGCATAAATATCGATAGTTGATCTCATTTTTACAGAGAGATCTAGTAGATTGAATCGAGTCGACTCCATAACAAGTGAAGCGACTATGTCGTTCGTTTATTATCGCTATCGTTTATCTTTATCGTCGATTACCGTTTCATTTGTTGTTACTTTCGTTATAAATAAAATAAAAGAATATTTATAATCAAATCCTAACAAAAGGACAAGAAAGATACCCATATCTATAGAACAGTAAGATATGAAGAGCTTAGAAGGGAGAAAAACATTAAAATTTCTGCGCCTAATAGTAGGACATGTATCTTCTGACTCATCAGCGACACAACAATCCGGTCTGTAAACATCAATGACCATACTGCTGAAGTTGGAAAGAAATACTGTAAATACTCTCTCGCAGCTAGTTATGTTGCATTGAAGAAAAGAAAAAATAACTGCAGTCGTATTCACTTCAACACTAACTTGAGAAAGAAACATAAATTTTATGGCTACCACCGACGTCGAACAGCAAGTGCGAATCATTCAAAACATTAGTGAAAAAGTCGAAGATTTTAGTTTCGTTTGGTTGGATGCTAACTTGAATACTACTGATGATTGTATCGAAACTTTGAAGCGTCTTTGTCTTTATACTAATGCACTACACACTTTTATCGATTTGGAAACATATCTACAATTACTTACTCAGGCTGACAGTTTCCATGAACGATTTTGCATTATTGTTTCGGGGATATTCAGTTCTGATTTACTTTCGGTTACTGCTAATTTACCTCACGTAATCACTATAGTTGTTTATTGTTACAACACATCTAAATATGTAAATGAACAAAATGCAAACGATGAAAAATTGCTTCGATTCTTTGATGAACCTGACACGCGCTTTACTGCTCTGAACAAATTTATTTCTACACTTCGTAACTCTTTGGCATCGGTGTCTATGTTAACACTAGACACAAGCAGTCAGTCATTAAAATATTTGGCACAAGAAACTGCTATTTTTGTTTGGTTTCATTTACTGTTTCATACATTTTATTGGCTGTCTCAAACTGTAAAAGCACGAGATACAATGATAGCGGAGTGTAGACGTTTTTATAGTAATAACCAGGCTCAACTCGATCAAGTCAATGAATATGCTGCTACATATAAACCAGAGGAAGCAATCAAATGGTATAATCGGGATTCATTCGTTTATCGTGTCGTAAATAGGGCCTTGCGCACGTAGAATATAGACGCAATATTTACCTTTTATCCATTTATTGGTGATCTTCATGATAAACTCTCAACTTTACATGAAGGCTTTCTTGAGCTTGGTGCATCATCTTTATTCAGTGTGTATCGTGGTCGACATATCCATACGGACGAACGGAAAATAATTACGGATAATATAGGTGGTATTCTCTCGATGAATTCTTTGTTCTCTACTAGTTTTGACCGTAATTTGTCACGTGTACAGGCTCTGCCCATGAATGGTCTGGATTCAATTCTCTACGAGATTAATGTCAATACAGATGTACCTGCGGCACTATTTAGTAATGTTGGTGAGCACAGTTATTCTCCCGGTGAGAAAGAACTAGTATTCTCGGTCAATGCCGTTTTTCGAATTGAATCAGCTCTTAAAGAGGAAGACAAATATGAACCTGTATGGATCATCAAATTGAGTTTGATTGACGAGCGTGCTGAACAAAACTTATTGATCTACTGAATCATTTTAAAAAAAAGTATATATAAAAAATGTTCCCTGTTCACGCTCGCCAGTCTATTGGTTGAATTAGGTGACTATGACGATTCTGAACGATTTATAAAAGGAATTTCTGAAAGTTTCTCACTTGACGGTTCCTTGCTGCTTGATCTATTCGAAACGGATGAAAGAAAAATTGAAATTGCTATATCTGCATCTCATAAAAATCTAACAACATATAACGAAGCAAAAGATGAACGTTTACCATATGGAGATATATTAAAAATCGAAATTTTTAGCAACGTCGCAAGAAGTCACTACTATAATGATAATTACGATCAGGCAGCATCTTTGTTTTGTTGTGCTATTGGTCTTAAAGGTTCTCCTCCTACGATTGATATTAAAAGTATTGCCACTAATCTAATAAACGTTGGTTCAATTGCATACCGAAAAGGAGATATCATCAAAGCATTGAAAACTTATCAAGAGGTATTTGACTTATTCGAAGGTACACATGTACCACAACTGCATCCAGCTTTGGGCGATATTCATGATCGTATGGGTATTTTAAATGAACGCTTAGGAAACATGAGCGATGCTATTAAACAATGAAAAATCACATATAATTCGGCTTCAGTGTTTAACGCCGGGACATTCAGCTCTAGGTTGTTCACAGTACAACTTAGGCCAAATGTACTTGACTAATAGTAATTATCTAGTTGCAGGCAAACATTTCAAAAATGCTCTGCCAATTACTGAAAAACCTGAATCATGTACGAATCGCATGGAACTTTTATACACACTTACAGGACTGACAAATGTTTTTCAACGATAAGGAAAACATGATGAATCGTTACAGTATCTAGAACGAACGATAAATTTGGTACCGTATCAGAATCATTCTGACATGATCCAAATATATCAACTTAGGAGTACATTACAATGTGATATGGACAATTTCGAGCAGGCTCAGCTAGCATTTCCACAGGCTCTTGAGCTGAACAGTCATTCGAATAATTAATTGGAACTTGCCGAAATCCTGGTGGAATTTGATCTGGTTCAAAGTCTCATGGACAAAATCGAACAGGCACTTGCATCCTTTCATCAAGCTTTAAACATAAGAGAAAATTTCTTGCCTGATTCGGAGTCATCAGTTGCTGAAGTACATTATGAAATCGGAAATCTTTACTTCAAAATGGATCAATCAGATCAAGCTCTGGAACATCTATGTCGTTGTCTTGAACTCGAACAAAAATCTTTGCCTGAAAATCATGTTGATATAGCACAATCCAGCAATAGTATAATAGCTGCAATTCAAAGTATTGGTCTGTACAATGAAGCCTTGGTATTCGTCGAGAAAGCACTCACTCAAAGAGACAGTCGTTAATTTAATTGAAGAACTAATTTTACTATTTGCTACTTTTGAGGACATGTAGTGAAATAAAAATAGAATAAGTAAAGTCGCCATTTTACTGCATATTGCTATTTAATAGAATAAAGTTATATATACAGGTGATAGTATTTGATATTCTACTTTATTATTTTCAATTGTATGGAATCAATAATTACTGATTGTAAAATTTTCAAATTAATGTCTACAAGAATTTCATACATTGATCACTTTTCAAATTTTATCTAGTGGCATTGAATGTTGTCAAACTACATAAACTTGTCTATCCACGCAGCAAATCAATCATAAGGCAAACTTTTAAATATCAACTACGTACATTGTTAACATTTTTCTATATTGATATTAATAAATAAAAAATATTAACAATTTTCTCCACTATTGACTCTACTCAATGTTGTAACAAAAACTAAACAATATTTTATGTGATCTATTTGCTTTCTTTTTCTCAATCCGACACAGTGTATAAAATTATCTCATATCAATTTTTTTTAAGTTTCAGTTCAAGTAAAGTCCGATCAATATTGTCCTACGCTATTCGTAAAAATGATGAATGAATGAATGAAATCAGTTTATTTCCTAGTTTAAATTTCATCTACTAACAATGAATATCATGGTCCCCTATGATACAGCTCTACATCTTACACTACATAATAAAAATTATTCCACGAAATGTTTTGACTTTCATTTCATATTTATTAAGATAATTCAATAGCCCTCAAATGCATGTAATAGTATTCCTTTTTAAATTGAAAAGCATTCCAACAGTCATGAAAACATCTCTTTCTTTATTAGTTCATTATATAAATAGTAAATAATACTTCTGATATTTTGATGATTTCTTATCGGAATCATTTGTAAACATCCATACGCAATAAAGTAAAATCCACTTTGTGATTCTATCATATATGATTATTGTGTAATAAAATAAAAATGTAAATAATACAAAATAATTGGATCATCAACAATACTCTAATATATGAACTGTTGTAGGGTGTGGGTGAGAATAACATTTATCAATGGCATAAACCTTCCTAAAGGGTTTTTTCAGATGACTTACTCCATTGCAGAATTCGTATCAACCAGTGTTATAGTGTCAGAATCTCAAAATATGATGGATTCATAACAGACTACAACAGATATCTACTGCAACTTCAATAGTTTTCATCAAGTAGCTCTGGAGTCTATGACTATACGTTACAACCTATTACATAGATAACTAACACCTAGACAGGCGATATTACAAATAATTTCAATTAGCTACCCTTCGAAAAGACAACCACAAGAATATATCTAAAATCGATAGCATTCTTAAGCACAGTTGAAATTTGGATCATCGTATGCTTGGCACATCCATATCCTTGCACCCACCTTCAATGTCAATTATGAGTATCATACTTGTTCTACACTTACAGCGTGTAGAAAACGATCTGGCATTGCTTTGACAATAGTAGAGATTTAAAACATATTTGGATTCAATCTTCGAATTAAAATTAGTATCAATGCGAAGATCGTCATTACAAAGTTGAAATATCGATAACTTAGTTGCTTTATACATCTCCCACCAACATCCTATGGTTTTAAATAGAGTTATGCACACACTCACACCTAGCCTGCAGCTGTTTTTGCGACGAATAGGAGCTATGTTTATTTAATTACACACATTCTTAACTTTAAAAAATCATGATTCTATACAATAAATATACTCAAATAAGGATTCAATCACATCGAGGATCATAATCGTCGTCGTCGTTTTCTATAAACAATTGTTGTCGTTGCCTCTGAAGTTGGATACGAGGTTCTGTGGTGATTATATTGAAGAGCGAATTGTCCTTCTCATTCAAATATTGCAGGTCAGAGGGCAATCTCCGTATAAACATCGCTATTTCATTCAACGGCAATTCATTTAATTGTTTATTTTTGTTCCGTAGTTGTTGCTTTTCCTGCTCTATCATTTGAGTTAATAATGCGAATGCTTGATCACGTTCAGCATCCGCTTTTTTCACAATATTATCGCGTGCAGTCACTATATTCTGTCTAGTATTAGCAGCGATACGATCAAGAACATCAATTTTTTCGTTCAATAAATGTATAGCACCCTCAGTATCTCCCGCGACCAAGTTCACATGTTTCTGAGCACACTCCAAACAAACATGTTGTGAGCAATGAAGACATTGAACTTGCGGCGGTTTCTTCTTACAGTCAGAGCAGTTGCGCCCTGGCGGACTTTGCTGATCTCGACTGATTTGAGCAGTTGGAGGCTGATTTCGCCGCTTCGTGTTCCTAGGCTATAGGATATTCACATAATTACTAAGCACATGTAGAATTAGGGTTCAAGCTTAATGAATAAGAGTTTAAATTTGTCTGATTTCTTTTCTTCTTGACTTTTATGAGCTGAAATATATTGAGCTATCTATGGTTGTATATATGCTATGAGTACACGTGGGTCAGTATCAATTCATTATGCAAGTAAATTTGACTGCAATTAACTTCGTGAGCTTTTAGGGAAAAATCCGTAGAAAAATTTGAAGTAAACATACGATGAATCAAAAAGTTATGAGAAACGGATACCTGAGATATACTATAATAATCATATAAAATATTGTAGTTTCAACATTGTCAACTACTTATATAGAAATCTCTAATTAGGGGACATTGGCAAGACTTTCAGCATTATCGGTTACACAAATCCACTTACATTAAAAGCCATTAAAGCGTATGATAGTATGATTGTAAAACAGTCAAAACAAAAATTAGTGCATGTGCGATAGTAACTATGTGTGTAGTTACTGTTTTTTTATTAACAGGTAAAGTTTGGATATAGTTTCGTCAAGGAATCTTAAAACTCTCATTGGCTTAAATTTACGCTTCATCATGAAGGTATCCACAGAGATGTCACTTCCTGAAATATAGCTAAAATTAATATTAATATTGTATCTTATCTGTTTATTTCACACTATATATAATGCTTTCTCTCAAGAGGTTTTGCTAATTCTAAAATCTCAATACTTTTCCAGCAAGACATATCTTCTTGAGTATGCTTTTTTCCAATTGATCTTAAATATCAATATACCACGGCAGTATATCATCATAAGTATGACTCATCAAAATTTTAAGCAAAATTTCTTTGCCCAGGCACACAGTAAGATCTTTCTTAGACTTCGAGAATGTACGGGTTGAATGCCTAACTATTGTCGAAACTATCCAAACAAAAGGTTTTCCACAAAAGTTTCAAACTAACGTAAGCCGCCTCAATTGAAGCACAAAGTGAAATCCCGAACATCAAACTCAGATGGAAATCTTTCTAAGAACTCATTTTCTTTTTCAGGCTATAAACCTAAAATTAAAATAAGAAAGTTAGTCAAAATATTATACTTCAGAGATGTTAAATCATAGTTGATTGTTTTCATGTTGGTCTTAATCTAAACAAATAGAAAAGACCTAGCCGGATTCGTTGATTGTTAATACATCATATTTCTGCGTGACTATGTATCGTGAACAAGTCTTCTCGCTTTCTCCTGTGAATCCTAGTTGCGTATATAAATGTGTGTTTTTCATGTANGAATCTTAAAACTCTCATTGGCTTAAATTTGCGCTTCATCATGAAGGTATCTACAGAGGTGTCACTTCCTGAAATATAGCTAAAATTAATATTAATATTGTATCTTATCTGTTTATTTCACACTATATATAATGCTTTCTCTCAAGAGGTTTTTGCTAATTCTAAAATCTCAATACTTTTCCAGTAAGACATATCTTCTTGAGTATGCTTTTTTCCAATTGATCTTAAATATCAATATACCACGGCTAGTATATCATCATAAGTATGGCTCATCAAAATTTTAAGCAAAATTTCTTTGCCCAGGCACACTGTAAGATCTTTCTTAGACTTCGAAGATGTACGGGTTGAATGCCTAACTATTGTCGAAACTATCTAAAAAAAAGGTTTTCCACAAAAGTTTCAAACTAACGTAAGCCGCCTCAATTAAAGTAGAAAGTGAAATCCCGAACATCAAACTCAGATGGAAATCTTTCTAAGAACTCATTTTCTTTTTCAGGCTATAAACCTAAAATTAAAATAAGAAAGTTAGTCAAAATATTATATTTCAGAGATATAAAATCATAGTTGATTGTTTTCATGTTGGTCTTAATCTAAACAAATAGAAAAGACCTAGCCGGATTCGTTGATTGTTAATATATCATATTTCTGCGTGACTATGTATCGTGAACAAGTCTTCTCGCTTTCTCCTGTGAATCCTAGTTGCGTATATAAATGTGTGTTTTTCATGTACTCGACATGATAGTATGATATGACAGAACAGAATAAAATATAATACCATCACAAGAATATTCCTTCTATCAGAAACTATCATCGTACTTGGATTCTACCGTTGAACTAAAACGAGTAAGATGTGAAGATTGTTATTGTAGAGATGAAATATCGATAACTTAGTTGCTCTATGAATTGCACGCTTTCATGCTCACACCCACACCTAATCTTTCCTATTCAATAGATTTAATGGATTAAGTATATATTTTTATTCATAACCGCGCAAATTGGTCGGTTGACCATTTATTTTTTATTAGCATCTATGTACTCATTATGAGTATGATATTTGCACACTTAAAATGGTACCAATTGACCTTGAGCATTACACATTTTCATGTTCTTTCCATCGAGGGCAAGCGTTGCTTGAATTGAACTCATTTTGCTTTGCACAGCTTTCAGGCAATTTCGATGAGTAGCATATTCACAATTGAAAACAGCTTTGTTGGCTGCAATTAACAGAAACGTGAAGTTAATTATTGATTTTTCAAAAATTTTACCTTTAATAAATGGTTGAAGCGTATCACATTCGTTATAAACAAAACATTGCTCATTGATTGCCCAATCAAAATGTGATACAAGATCTGGAACTTGATCGAGATCATTTTTTAAACCAATTGAAAGATCTCGAGCATGAGCTTCTCGAGCTAGCCAAGTATTATAAATTATTTGATCTTGATACGTGACTTTAAAGCCTCCTCCATTGATTTGTGTGTAAACATCCACATTATCGGGTTCGACACCATCGCATCGTTTTGCTTTGGCTAAATCTAAGCGAGCAGTCATGATAGGCCCAAGAATGTCCAAACGGCGAACATCTAACCATGACTCGCCATTCCTAATTGTATAATATCAATCAAAACACAGATGAAGAAAATATTTCACTTACCAACCATCGAGTGGATTTCCTTTCACAGACGCAGGAAAACGACTTTTGTCTTGACGCCAATCTTCGTAGCTTCCAGCACTGAATTTTAGAAAAAAAATTAATACTAATTGTCTGTAGATAAATGCTTAACTGAATATCACTAACACATTTTTTCAACTTTCATTAGCAAAACTATTTTTATACTTTTCTATGAAATAAACAGTTCTAATTAAAAGAGCTCTCATGGAAGATAAACTTATAGAGAATTTCAAGTGGAGTGAACAGCGTTCCTTTAAACATTTATTGCTATGTATCATATCGTTTAATACAATATGATATTTTCTGAGCACTTTTCTTGCAGTGTATATTGTTTATTTAGGGAAGTTGAAAATTAGTATGTCCCTACTGGATTCATCAAATGAGTTCCCCTAATAGAGAAAATGTTTTTTGAATTCTCAATGACATTTTATTGCCGAACAACAGTCAATCTGAGAAAGATCTCGAATCATCAATGAGGGCATTTATAAAAGAATCGAAATGGCTTCTTTAGTGAATGTTAGTTGTGATAGGGATTCATCGTCTAAACATTTGTTTTTGACTATTGAAACCTTTTCTTCGACTTTTTCCAAATGCGCCTATCAAGAATCACACTGAAAGATAATCACTGCGAAACGTTTTGCTTCCATTGTAGTTTAACAGTCTACAGTAGGAAATTTTGAATATGTCATAGAAGTGGCTCTGAATTATCGATTCTGAATGTGAAAAATCTTAGCACCTGTTCTCTAGGAAGACTAACATGCAAAATAATAGTATTTTAACTCTAATATACCGAAGTGCTTTTTCTAAACTAAATAGGAAGTATCTGATGAATAACAATATATACCTGAAATAGCAGATAACTTTTTTGCCTGCATTTTTCAGAGCAGTAATTGTATTGTTCGGTGTATCCCATAGATCAATATCATACATGACCACATTTTTACTTGTATCCAACGTTCCCATTATTTGCCATGTCCAATTCGTGNGCCAAGTATTATAAATTATTTGATCTTGATACGTGACTTTAAAGCCTCCTCCATTGATTTGTGTGTAAACATCCACATTATCGGGTTCGACACCATCGCATCGTTTTGCTTTGGCTAAATCTAAGCGAGCAGTCATGATAGGCCCAAGAATGTCCAAACGGCGAACATCTAACCATGACTCGCCATTCCTAATTGTATAATATCAATCAAAACACAGATGAAGAAAATATTTCACTTACCAACCATCGAGTGGATTTCCTTTCACAGACGCAGGAAAACGACTTTTGTCTTGACGCCAATCTTCGTAGCTTCCAGCACTGAATTTTAGAAAAAAATTAATACTAATTGTCTGTAGATAAATGCTTAACTGAATATCACTATCACATTTTTTCAACTTTCATTAGCAAAACTATTTTTATACTTTTCTATGAAATATACAGTTCTAATTAAAAGAGCTCTCATGGAAGATAAACTTATAGAGAATTTCAAGTGGAGTGAACAGCGTTCCTTTAAACATTTATTGCTATGTATCATATCGTTTGGTACAATATAATATTTTCTGAGCACTTTTCTTGCAGCGTATATTGTTTATTTAGGGGAGTTGAAAATTAGTATGTCCCTACTAGATTCATCAAATGAGTTCCCCTAATAGAGAAAATGTTTTTTGAATTCTCAATGACATTTTATTGCCGAACAACAGTCAATCTTAGAAAGATCTCG
Source organism: Rotaria magnacalcarata (assembly GCA_900239745.1). Lineage (NCBI taxonomy): Eukaryota > Metazoa > Rotifera > Eurotatoria > Philodinida > Philodinidae > Rotaria > Rotaria magnacalcarata. Next base: position 40,503 of record OENM01000892.1, read on the forward strand.
AATCATCAATGAGGGCATTTATAAAAGAATCGAAATGCCTTCATTAGTGAATGTTAGTTGTGATAGGGATTCATCGTCTAAACATTTGTTTTTGATTATTGAAATCTTTTCTTCGACTTTTTCCAAATGCGCCTATCAAGAATCAAACTGAAAGATAATCACTGCGAAACGTTTTGCTTCCATTGTAGTTTAACAGTCTACAGTAGGAAATTTTGAATATGTCATAGAAGTGGCTCTGAATTATCGATTCTGAATGTGAAAAATCTTAGCACCTGTTCTCTAGGAAGACTAACATGCAAAATAATAGTATTTTAACTCTAATATACCGAAGTGCTTTTTCTAAACTAAATAGGAAGTATCTGATGAATAACAATATATACCTGAAATAGCAGATAACTTTTTTGCCTGCATTTTTCAGAGCAGTAATTGTATTGTTCGGTGTATCCCATAGATCAATATCATACATGACCACATTTTTACTTGTATCCAACGTTCCCATTATTTGCCATGTCCAATTCGTGAGTGGAGTTGGTTTCCAGTAACATTCAGCAAATGAGATAATGCAGAAAATCAAAACAACAGATACTGCGACCATGATCAGAAAAGTGCAAAGATTTTTTGTAACAACTAAAAGTATAAATGATAATTCCTATTTTTACAATGTGTTATATTTAAAATAATCTACGTGATTGTGTACCTCAACTAAAGTGAACAGAGTGTGAGAGTAGCTATTCGAAAAACAAATTGACTAAGTCACATTCTGTTATTTGATTCCTAGCAATTAAATGCAGCTTAGTGCATGCAGCTTTTTCGTATACAAAATAATAGAAATTAAGTATACTTTTGCCCATCCTTTGTTTTCAAGAGTGTTCTTGTGGTTCTATTTTTGGAGCGTAGATACAATTTCATGGTATCTCATTAAGGGGTCTACTCATCTCTGAAGGCAACAACACGTTAATAGTTACATATTCACCAGCGTATGTCATGATTTATCTTCTCGTTACCTATGTTTTCGATTTGATACCGTCTTGACGAATCTCAATTGTGTCTACTGTTAATTTAGTTCAATGAAACAAAATTTCTATTCAATAGCATAAAATAATATAGGAGATATACTATATTGACACGTTCTTTTCGAATATATGTTGCTTGCATAGTCGTTATTTCATTCATTTAATAAAATACAACTCCTTAATAAAATAGTTGAGAGAGAAAAACCAAAAGGTGAAATTGGAACAATCAAATACAGGAACTGAACGAAAGTAAAGTAAGTTCTTGTAGTAAGTTTAACGAAAAAAGAAATAACAAATCGCTTGTCAGTGAGCGCTTTCTTGTCGCAGAGTAGCCAGTATTAGCTATATGTCACATGACATTTGCCTCAAATAAAAACCAAGCTGATCTATCTATGTTGAAATAAGAGATAAACTCAATCTAGTCTTCTCAACTCTTGCTTTTTAGCAATCGATCGTTTTATCGAAGTTAAACGATTGTACTAAAACAAGATTGAATAAGCAATAAAAAAGATTACAAAAATATAGTCAGTTTGTAATTTTGAGATAGATCATTAGCTTATATATTATAATAATTTTAAAACCAAAGTGATTTGATCTATTATATGAATGTGTTCAATTTTGTAAAATCAAATAGCATATGGATGAAATAATTTGATATTTGATAAAAGAATTTTTTAATATCAATTTTGTTTTTTATTATGTACTAATTTCCTTTGTAACTTGTGTACATTACGAGTATCAATAATTGGAGATTCGATAAATTACTTGTTCCAGAGGCTATGAAACTTTGTTGACCATGTTCTCATATTGAAACAATAAGTGAAATGGATGAATATTATCTTGTGATAACCAACGGTTATTTTTCCTTGTATTGGCGTATAAATAATCTTTTCACGCATCATATTGTAATTAGTTATTACTAGTCAATGGTTAATTGATATTAAGTTTTCATAGGACACGATTAAAATGTTTATCTATAAAAACGCTTTGAATGTTGAATAATATCTGATCGCTTGAAGTAACATACCAACTGGGATATTCTTTTTCATATATGCATAGGGTGAACGCTATTGAATGGCAAATAATATGGTTCATGCAATGGTTTATGGTAATCTTATAATTTTGTAAATAGATGATCATTAGCGTTTTCTAAAGATAAATCGAGAAAATTTATTGAATAATCAGTATATATATATATGTGTGTGTGTTGGAGGGAAAATTAAAATAAACTCCGATTTCCGGTAAAAATTGAGCTTTCATCAAATTGTTCAGTATCAATTCAGTAAGTAGCGTAAACGAAGCTTTTAGTAAAAACAGATTTCTATAGACTGTTATTTAAACAAATTTAGATTTCTATTACGCAATTTCAAAGATAAATGGCATCAAATTTTTCGTTTTTTCTCTTGAAATCTAATTAAAAAAACTATGAAATAATCAACTGATTCAACTAAAAACTATATTCTCCGCACCGCGCATCGTTAGACTAACACCCATACCCACTATTTAGAAAATAAGAAGCAGTACTGAAAAAATACTCATTCTGAGACTTATTTTAATGGGCCCTTTTGAATAAAACTTTTTTTTTAAAGTGAGCTTTGTTGTATGACGTTGAAAGGCGCCGATGAGAAAGTAATTTTTCTGCAGATTCCGTTTGCTTCAGAATTTCTTCATCATGAGTATAGGAGAATCATAATAATCTCATTCACTCTGTTTTCGATCCACGAGGTAGCTTGCATACGTCTACATATTATTTTTGTGATTTTCACATCGCGCATTATTTAGCATCAATGGTCTGTACTTATCGAAAAATAAAATCTTTGTTGGTTCAACGCCAAACACATTGGCAGAGCGAGTTAAGTATAAGTCTACATTGTGAATTTATCAGATTCATTCATATCTCGTTTTCTCTGAGAATCTTCTCTCATTGTTAAATTCTAGAAAATGAAAGAAAACCTTTATAAATATTAATGATTCTCATGAAAAATCTATTCTTTCTTACGATGTTTGGCTAAATATATCTTTCGTAGAAACGTTCCAAACACTTTTTGCTGTTCACAAGTCTTTTCTTGTTTGTGTGTTTGAGAATTATTGACATTCACACCCTGAAAATGTTTGATTTTATTATACAGGCGAAAAGCAATTGGCCAAGTCTTCAAAAAACTAATTGATCGTTAGCATCATTGATGTCTACAGTGTCGTTTTATGCTCTGTTATAAAAATCACTAGAACTCCTCAGAGTGAACACATTCTCTGTTCCCATCAGCTAGGCATATCTCTGCAATGTGAACATTTTTTGTTGTGGCGTTGTACTGATTCAGGATGAAAAATAGAGTTCGAGGACACTTAGCGAGTACTTTTATTCTCTTTAGTGTGCATGGCATACCGGTCTATCTCTTTTATTTGCACTCAAAAAGCAGTCGGTACGGACTCGGTTTTCACTATTGGTGCAGAAGGTCCCTTCTTCAATGTAAGTAAAGGTAAGCCTGAGCATTTTATGGATAGGATCGTTGAGCCGACAGACAAAGAATCTCATCACTATCGACTAAAAGTTCTCTCGAGAAGCACACGAACCATCTCACCGACTATCGACCACTACTGATCTTCAGTTACACTCAATTGATGCTTAACTTGAATCTCAATCGACTCATTTTGCCATAATAGTATAGTATATAAAAGAGTAGACATTAAAGATTCGTTGTGAGGCAAAGTTGAGTGAATAATTCAAGAATAGAAAGATCAGCTTTATAAATACTAGATCCCATCGGACAGCGTCTTGAACCTAGAAATCCTTTCTGTAAAAAGGAGCACAAACACCCGTATCCGTATAGTGAAAAACTTTGAATGCATTCTCTGGGGTGTTCGCGTTAGAGTTTTTACAATGTACAACTGTATAAATAAAAGTTTATTTTTTCGATTAAAAACAAATTGGAGCACAATATACATTTTGCGACATTCGATATATAAACGACGTATACTCCCATTTGTGTGCTTCCAGAGTACACGAAGCACAGTAGACTCCACGTCAAGTGTATTTAATAATTTCTGAGCAAATAATGTAGCTCTAAATTTTGATACAAAATAATAATAAGAATCGGAAGAACAGAGTATAAAATTGACTGGTTTCTCAAATAAAATCAACAGACAAGAGGGCGCGTTGTTTCTCTTATCTTTATCACTATCGAGCGTCTATATGAATGATAAGAACGAAGAAAAGAAAAGCAACTTCATGCAGTGACACTGTCAATTTCATCGTCTATGTTGACAAAAGTATGTAAATCTTTGCTAGTGCTTTACTACCCTGGTCGAACGAAACTATCCGTAAACGATAAAAATACGGCCCGTTATGGGCACCACATTCCCCGTTATAACACGGACAGTAATACGATTGATTCCTAGATAGAATACGATAATATTACGAATTTTTCTACGATGAGAATACGGCGTTGTATACAATCCGTAATACTGTCCGTGTTATAACGCCATAATGCGACAGAACGACGGCCGTTTACGGTGAAATACGGTGCATTTATGCCCGTTTACGAATATGTTACGGTGGTTTATGGTGATCCGTTGTATCTTAGATAATTATTCGAATTTTAATAGCTCCGATCTGTTATTTAATGCAGCATGAAACAACTAGACCAGCAAATCTTAGTAGGAATTTTTTCTAAGATTCACCACAATATTACGGGGACTAGTCAGAGCTCAACGAAAAGCATTAGAGATGTAGTGATTCTGCAATATGCGGGCGTGCATCCTCACTATGTTTTTCTTCACCAAACCCTTGAATATCACTCTCTGTAGATCGTTTCAGTGTTGAACATACGAACATTTTCAGTATTAGTCACTAGATTGAAACTTATGCGGTGGAGGTGCTCACGACCTATTTCATACTGATATCAGTCAATAATGACATTATTTAAATCAAAGCCACTAAATAGCCCTGTCATCATCTCCCAGAGCCAATAAATATCAATTCTATTCAGTAGCATTCGATAGCAATATCGGTCAATACAAAATGGTATTGATACTCTCGCTTATATAACGTGCGTAAACCGAACTGTAATATATCTTGTGAAATTGCATCATTCGAGCATTAAGAATGATTTCATTTTCGCGCTTGACAATATGAAGCCTCGAATTCAAATTTGCGATAATTTTGGATGTTAGTATGATTTCGGTGCATGTCTCGTGGTAGCTATATGCATTTATTCTAATTGCGAAATTCACTTACATCAGTAGACTGTTGGTTCTTCTAAGACTAATATGCCTTTCAGACTGACAGATAAACCGGAAAAAGATTTTATGTTCTCAGTCTAAAATTATATGCAGATTCTTTCATGTCCTCTTCATTTCGAAATTTGATAACTTCGTGATTAGAATCAAATAAATATGATAGTCGATTAATCTCTCTTCTATCAAACCATACTGCACAAAGAAATTATGAAAATTAAGAGTACGTAAAATAAAATGTGAATATAAGTATGATCCACGTTGAATATATTGTACTCGTTCACCTCTCTGAGTACTCCAAGAAGTATAGTTAGAGTACGTCACTTCCCTCTTACTTCATTTGCAATGAAATATCAGATTCAATATGCATTCTTATGAAGCTAATTTTCATTATTATATTTATTTGACACAGAATATTGTTTAAAAGTCAGTGCTTTTAAATTTCAAATGTTAAATCATAGAGTAAGCGCGATGATTCTATTTTGAAAAGGATTTTAATAAACATTTATAATTCAAAACAATTTGATTGAGTTTTGTTGACAGAACAGAGCATATTTAGTATTGAATGCATATATCTTATGTAAGATTCAGGCACACACCCATATACACCACCCTCACCGTCCCATCTTCTGTATATTGACATACTACACATATTTTTATGAATTTTTTGAAAATTTTGATTTCATTTAGAGAGTTTTGGATAAATGTTATAATCAATACTGTACCAACCTGATGAGCCTTTCAAGTACAAGTGAAGTTTTGTGTGATGTTTTGAATTTAATCTCTTATCTTCTCAGTGAAACTTTCCAGGATTTAGTTTTCTAGCAAAAATCAAAATACCTGATATCGTGATACCCTTATTAGGGACAAAATCGAGATAATGTTCGCCTTTTTGCCATCCACAGTGTTACCCTTAGACGATTCATTCTTTTTTTAGACACTTCGTAATTCATATATGGGTCCTCTTATGCCACCAACAGCTGTAAAATAAGGGAAAATAAAGCAAATGAAATAGATTACAGTCTTTCTTATTAATACCTTATCCTTTTTTGTAGAACTCAGATATATTCACGAAGAAGATGGGGAGTGTAAGTTTACATGTGGGTAGCGGCTTTCCTTCCCCTCCCTTCATTATATTCATTAATGGTTTCATTATTTCTCGTATTAGATGCTACATTAATTAAACTATTATTCATTCTTTTTCCCATCGCATATTGCTCCAAAATGTCAAAACCACGGCAGGTCGCTGTTAGAGAAATTAAAAATCACCCTGTGGTAACATAGCAGACAATAACTTATAAGTATCTATGCCATTATGGATATAAGCAATTCGGTAGTACTCTAGTTACAGATCTTAGAAATACGGCATTGTTTTACGAAAGAGTTTTTATTTACGCTGTTTTGCATAAACTAAGTGAGTCTAAAAGAAATATGCGAGTACCTCAGAAGGATACACACCGGTCGAGAGAGAGATATGAAAGAGCAGAGATCTCGTGACACTCATTGTCTATTTTTTTTCGCTTCGAATAAGCAGTATGTACGAATCTGATTTATTTTATAATTCATATCTGCCATGAACTCCACCTCGTAGTCGCAAAAGATCTACGCTCATAAGCTTTATTATTAAAAAGAAGCATTTTCTCGATAAGTAAATACAAGTGGCGTTTGTTCCCAAATATAAGTGACTGATAAAATAAATATAACAGATAGTAAACGGAGAAAAATGTCTGTGATAATATGCAAACTTATAAAAAATACCCTTTCTGATAAGACATATATTCCCTCATTTTTTAAGCAATTAGAATTTTTTATTGAATGTTTTAGTAATTAACTAAAATAAGATATTTAGGGTGCGAATGCTGTTTCGGGGTCACCAAGTACAAATGGCTTGGACATCAGGTAAATCCCATTGACTATACTCGAAGTAACAATAGTACACAGTATTTCTCCCAGATGATGATCAAGATTCAGTTGCGAAAGCAGAAATAATTTCTCGAAAGTATCGTATTCTAAAAGGGACTCCATTTAATGTCTGGGGGTGTTCATCATCTCTGGTGCGCACACCCACACCCATTTGTTAAAAGGTTAATATTATTACTTTGTGTTTTTAGATCACCATTTTACCCCTATTATTAATATTTATTCTGATTTTTCAAGACGATGTTGATATCGATTCGTACGTTCGAAGGTAAAGAGATACCTTTAGAAGTTCAATCAACTGATACAATTCAGAGCGTTAAGAAAAGCGTACAAAGCAAAGAACGTATTCGAATAGATTTGCAACGACTCATGTTTGACAACAGAACTCTTCAAAATCGTCGAACCTTATCCAGTTATGGAATCGGTGATGGAGCTATACTCTATGTAGTTCTACGTGAGTACCTTCGATGAGATGTATTATCATTTTCACTAAGATAATACATGCACTATTCTTTGATTGTTCAATCATATATAGGAGCCGCACAGCATAGCAATACTGTTGCTGGTGGCTATGGATTGGGCAATGCCAATGANNTACGATGGTCTCGTCGTGACGGTACTACCGAGGGAGAGATTATCATCAACAATATCGCCTGTTGGGGTATAGCTATGGATAAGGACAGATATCTTTATATCTCTGACATTGAAAAACATGAAGTACGACGGTATCAAATAGGAGAGCAAAATGGAACTCTTGTTGCTGGTGGACACGGCAAAGGTGTTGGACTCGATCAACTCAACTGGCCGACTCATCTTTTTGTTGACGAGCACTACAATGTCTACGTTTCAGACACATGGAATTATCGTGTAATGAAATGGGCTAAAAATGCATCTGAAGGAATAGTCGTTGCTACAGGATTTCCTCGAGGACTATGTGTTGACAGCTCTGAAAACATCTATATGGCAGACTATGGAAATCATCAACTTATCTGTTGGCCTAAAGGAGCGAAAGAGGGTAAAGTCTTTACTACTGGAGATGGCGAGAAAGACGATACCAACCAGTTGTACTATCCATGGGGTTTATCGATCTATCAAAACGATTATCTCTATGTTGCTGATCATTCGAGTCATCGAGTACAACGTTTTCCCTTAAAACAGATTGATAAATAGTTTAACAAATTTTGAAGTATGCTCAGACGTACATATAATTATATTAATTTCCAATATTTCTCAGATTTCTGCTATCTGCACTATTTATAATCAATCGATTTTTAGATTTGAAATTATTTATTGCTATAGTCTTCAATTCGTTAACATGACATCAAATTTGACCGCTTTGGTGGAAAATGTGATCACATGTCCGATATGTCTCAAGCACTTTGATCAACCTCGCATGCTTCCATGCTCGCATACTTTCTGTTTTCAATGCATTCAACAAATGGTTACGGATAATCATGGGGTATTGGAGTGTCCAAAACGCGATGGAATGAAAATCGAAGGAAACGATATTGGCGACTTGCCTCTGAACGAAACTGTGCGTGGTCTTTTACAGCTTTTTGGTGAGTCGACTTTTTAATAGTCTTTAGAGCATTTTGAGAGAACATGTTGATGATCTCGTTTTAGAAAATCCGAATTCGAATATACCTCTGTGTGATCGATGTGAAACTAATGAAGCTGAACATTGGTGCGATAGTGATTGCAAGCATTGCTTTTGTACTAAATGTTGGAATACTATCCATGAAGTCGGTCAATATCAACATCATAAGAAACTATCGGTGAAAGATAAACCACTTGAAGTACCTAGATGTGGCGAGCATAATGATGAAGATCAAACTCTGAAATACTGGTGTGAACTCTGCTCTAAAGAAATGTGTGGTAACTGTCAGCAATTCAAACACAAAGATCATAAGTTTGTATTAGTGACTGAGTATGTCAAGTCACTGGGAGAAAAGGTCAGTACTGAAATGAAGCGATGACATTCATATTTCGTATATTTTTAGACAGAAAATGGCTTGCAAGGAGTTCAATCGTGTGTTAACTATCGATCGGATCGTGTGGATAAAATGCTTACCGAGATTGAAGAAGAAAGTCAAGACAATCAATTGAAAGTAACTACGGCCATAGCATCTATACGTCAAGTGATTGATGAGCAAGAAAGGATTTTACTGGAAAGTGTTCGAAAGACTGAAAAAGATGAGAGAAAAAAAGTCGAAGATTACAAACGCTCACTTCAGGGTGAACAACAGAATCTGATTGGGCAAATATTGAAATTCGTAGTGGTTTGTCATGATAAGAACCCGAAAAAATTATTGGATGCCAAGAAACCATTTGAAGATTACATAAAAGCAACAGATACGAAGTTATTGGAGCTGAAACCATTAACTAGGACTAAAAAGCACTTACCCGATCTTGATGCATTGAAGAACATGGAAACTGAAATTCGAAAAATCAAGTTGGAAGCTCTGAAGTACGACAATGAAAAATTACGGCAACTTATTGCTTGTATTCCTGACAAATCGACGTTCAATTTATCAAATTTAAAGTTGACTGATCTGGATATGGAAATTGTGGCCAAGGAATTAGAAATCAACACAGTAAACGATTGCTACTTTCTCTCACTACCATCTATGTTAATCAGTCTTCTTTTTCCTTTAGTCGCTCACTAAACTGCGGCTGTTTATGAATCAAATCAGCGACATTGGGGCACAACATCTGGCTGATGCACTTCGAACAAACACTGTAAGATATTCACTGTACTAATCTACTTTTTTTGCATCACTTTCAAGATAAATATGGAGAGTATTCAATGATTCTATGATTTCACCGCTGACAGACACTCACGGATCTAGAACTACATGGTAACCAAATTGGAACTGATGGATTGGAACATTTGGTTGACGCACTACGGACGAACAAAGTGAGCTAAATTTTGCTGATGATGCATGTCTGACATCATTTCTAAATATTTTATATACATGATGCACTATTTATTTTTGTAATCCTTCAAAATACTTCATTCTAGACACTGAGCACACTGACCATGTATAAAAATAAAATCGGAGACCAAGTAGCTGGATTCATTGCAGATAAGCTAAAAACAAATGAAGTAAGCTATATGTCCAACTAATCCTGACGTATCCTTTATCTCAGCGAGTCACTATTTTTTTTCTATTGATTACGCACACTGGCATTACACTGAGTGGAGCAGTCAAACTGCTTAGAAACCATTTCAGTGCATATCGTGCACTCTTCTATTTGTTATTGTAAGAGCTTTTCTTTTATTGTAGAAAATGGAACCACAAATCCGAAAGATTAATGTGACTCCACCACCAATATATTCGAACCCTCAACTTACGGAGTTGATTACTAACAATGTGAACAGCACAAATGTCAATTTCCCCAGTAAAAACCTAACTGATCAAGATATGGAAATCGTGGCAAACGAATTACTACAAGTGAATCAGGTAATAATTCTGTCAAATAGCAACTATAAACACGATACATAGAGTAAAGTGATTTTATTTCTTGAGAATTAGACTACGTTCATTGTCTTCACTCTTTTTATGCTAGGTCATAACCCGTCTTGATCTACATGCGAACCAGATCGGGGATATTGGAGCTCGATTTGTGGCTGATGCTGTCAGAATTAACACAGTAAGCTGTTTGTTGCTTCTTTCTTTGGAGACTCTGGTCATATGACCCGAACAAGTCTATCTTTTTGTCGGAGATCCTATCGAGTATCTGTATGTTCTTGAGCATTCAAGTCTTATTACAAATCTACCATCAATTATATCTCCCGTAAATTAAAAGTGAGTAACTCTTGTCATCATACTCTCGTTTCTATCGCAGACACTGAAAGAGCTACACTTATACAATAATAAAGTCGAAGTTGTTGGAACGCAATATTTGGCGGCTGCTCTTAAAACAAATCAAGTAAGTTTGACTTTGTTTGGCAGTGAAACAGTTCACCGATAGCTTTCAAGATTACATTTAATTCCAGCGTAAAAACTGAAAACAATATCTTACTTGATCGAATGAGGATCGTCACTTGAGTATTGTACTATCTATGAATATTTCAGAGCTAGTTAGTTTTCCGTGTAAAATGCATCAATCATACAGATACTCTTCCAATAGTCATCATTTGCTATCGAATGCATGTTACTCGTTTGCAATATTCTACTGTTTTTTTTATCTATTCGATTGCCAGAGCGAATAAGTTTGTTAGACGAATTCGATCAAATAGTACAAAGAATAATAGAATAACGAGATTATTAGTTAATCATTATCTCTTTCCTTCTATAGACATTGACACGATAGGACTTGTACACGAATCAGATCGGAGATAGTGGAGCACAATATTTGGGTGAAGCACTGAAAACTAATAAAGTGAGCTAATCTCCTGCCTTATTTACTGTAGTAGAAAGGTCCGTCAAGTACTGTTATGAAGTAGCGAGAATTTCATTTCATTGTAACTATAATAACAGGAACTAAGAGTGACATGAGAGAGAAATAGATGATTCACAAACTGCATTTTCTAACTTCTTCACTTGAAAGAGAGTGATCATGATGTCATGATTTTATTGAATCTAATACTGACTTAGTATTTTCTCTTAAGAGCAACAGTTCTAATGCAGAATAAGATAAAAGCTATCAATAATGAAGTTTATCTTTTATCTCTACTTATGGTGTCGAGAACTTTTCCTACAAAAAATTCTATTCCTGATAGTCATGAGGGAGAATAGCATAAATTGTTAGCATAGAATCAAAGGAAATCTTTTTCTTTGTAATATAGAGTTTGACATTATTACAACTTCAAACTAATCAAATTGGAGATAGCGGAGCACAGTATCTGGCAGACGCTTTGAAAGTTAATAAGGTAAGCTAAACAGACCGCTAGTCCTCCTTCCAATAGAACTGTCTCAAATTATAACGCTTTCAAATTTCTACTCAGGATATGGCACACTATCGTTTTTTAATCCTATTTTAATTGTATCTGTGTAAAGTATTAGCATAGTCTGAGCCTGATACTCTAAAAGATAGTTATCAACGCGGGGGTTATCTTAATCATTTCTCGATAGTGCAGCATTAACAATTTGGGCTGCTTGACTCTTATACTTTTACTAATTATCAGCTTCGCATTATATGTAGACACTAAACATACTCAGCTTGTATCAGAATCAAATTGGAGACACAGGGGCACAATATTTGG